>CM070011.1:47576456-47685265 GCA_036247105.1 Cirrhinus mrigala
AAAGGCCAATGAAAATTGGGTGTGCAGATTTGCATAGCTGGCCACGCCCCGGGCGGCCGGGTATAAAAGGGCAGCGTGTGCATCTGCTCACTCGTTCTGTTCTTCGGAGCCGAATGCAGCGTCTCTGTGTGAGAAGCGGCAACATTCACCTCTCTCGTCGTTGGATCTACGGCACAGACAGCGGTCTCTCCCTCTCTGACACGGCTCGTGTTGTGAGAGTTCCCCTGGGTGCGTCGACGGCGATCTTCGGGAGAAGATTTTCCTCTAATCGAGCAAATTTTCTCTAAAAGAGCTCCACGGGCGGATTGTGTGTTTCACTATGCCTTTCCGTCCGTGTCCAACTGGTTGCGGTTTCTACCTTTCCCCTAACGATCGGCACGATCGCTGTGTTCAGTGCTTGGGGCGTGAGCATGCTGAAGCAGCGTTCGTTAATGGGGACTGTCAGTACTGCGAGGACATGCCCTTGGGCACGCTCCGCTCTCGGGCCGCGTTCTTTTCGAAGAAGCCGCGGCGCCATTCAACTGCTTCCCGCTCCGGTCCTTCTACTTCCGGGTACGAGGCCGCAGCGATGTGCGTTGAACAAGAGCGGCAGGGGGACGATGTTTTGCCGGGTACGTCCTCGCAAACCGTTCACCCTGTGTGCCCGCCGATCGAGTCTCAGGACGATTTTGAAAGCTCGTCTCAGTATGGGCTGGATCTTTTGTTCGGGGCTCCTGCTGAGGGAAAGGTGGAGTCTGTAGCATCGGAGGGAGAGCCGTCAGAGGCTGACGTCACGGCTGAACTTGCCGCTTCGGCGGGAGAGTCCCAGTCTGTGGCGGACGCCGAAATGGCCGCCGCACTAAAACGGGCAGCCAAGGAGATTGGGGTTGTGTGGGTTCCCCCGCCCAGCCCTGAGCCTTCAAGGCTGGATGACTGGTTCCTGGGTGGGCGTGACTCAAGGCCACGTTCCTCCCCGGTCCCGTTTTTCCCGGAAGTGCATGAGGAGTTGACGAAGTCGTGGAAAGCCCCTCTGTCGGCTCGTTCACGGCACGCTAACTCCCCGTCCCTCACCACCCTCGATGGCGGTCCAGCGAGGGGGTATACGGAGGTCCCCCAGGTGGAGAGAGCGATTGCGATGCACTTGTGCCCGCAAAACGCCGCCTCCTGGAGGGGCCCCCCGAGACTCCCGTCCAGGGCTTGTAAGTTTTCGTCTACGCTTGTAGCGAAGGCTTATGCGGCCTCTGGGCAAGCTGCCTCCGCCTTACACGCTATGGCGATATTGCAGGTCTATCAGGCTAAGGTTCTCAAAGACCTGCACGAGGGTGTTCCTGACCCAGAGCTGTTACACGAGCTGCGCTCTGCGACCGACTACGCTCTACGAGCCACGAAGGTTACAGCGCAGGCTCTGGGGAGGGCGATGTCCACCATGGTGGTCCAGGAGCGCCACCTATGGCTAAACCTGGCCGAGATGCGAGATGCCGAGAAAGCACGCTTTCTTGACGCTCCCATTTCCCAGGCTGGTCTCTTCGGCGAGGCCGTGGAAGAATTTGCCCAGCAGTTCTCCACGGCGAAACAGCAGACGGAGGCCATCAAACACATCCTGCCTCGGCGTGCAGCGAGCGCGGGCTCAGCTCAGCCGACGCAGCAACCTCCGTCTGCTCCCCGCCGGGGAAGGCCTCCTACGAGGATGACTCAGGCCCCGCAACCTGCCGGTCCTGCAGCCAGACCCTCCCTTCGGTCCAGTTCTCGTAGGAAGGTGGCACCGCCAGCCCGTCCTCAGGTCACTAAGAACCCACGTCAGGCTTCAAAGCGTTCCTGAGACGGGCAGCCCAGGGAAGGAGGATCATCTGACCTGTCCGGATCCGCACTCGACGAGGGGACGAGCGCTGGATTCGGCTTCTATCCGGCTGTCTGCCGCACGGCAGACGGCTACCACATGGTCAATAAAAGAGCAATTTCCTTCTTCTCTGGGCGCAACTTACAGCACCTCCGACCCTCTACTCGACGGTCGGATGCTGTTTCCATTATCAGAAGCATACGGCCGCACGACACCTGTACCCCCGTATGCTCTGAAACAACGAGCTCGTTCAGACGATCTCCCCTCTCGGGCGGATCATCTGCACAGCTCTCACAAGTTGGTCTCCCTGGGCAAAACGGCCAGTGTGGTTCGGGGCTTCTCACCCCCGGCCACGCGCTGTTTTCTCAGCGAAGGTATTCCCACCCATGGTACACCGAATCTAGTTCCTCTGAGACCCCTAGCGGAGAATTTTTCGGATTGGCTAAATCTCCCCAATCCTTCCCGCTGGCTCCTCAGGACAATTCGGCTCGGCTACGCCATCCAGTTTGCGCGGCGTCCACCCAAGTTCCGTGGTGTTCTCACTACGTCGGTTCAGGGCCCCAACACCACGGTTCTTCGAGCAGAAATCGTAGTCCTTCTGGCGAAGGGTGCGATAGAAGCTGTCCCCTCAGCCGAGATGAAGAAAGGGTTCTACAGCCCCTACTTCATTGTACCCAAGAAAGGTGGCGGTCTCAGACCAATCTTGGATCTGAGGGTCTTGAATCGGGCCCTGCTCAAGCTCCCGTTCAAGATGTTAACCCTCAAGCACATCCTCACGTGTGTCAGACTTCAAGATTGGTTTGTGGCCATAGACCTGAAGGACGCGTACTTTCATGTCTCAATCCTCCCAAGACACAGACCGTTTCTGCGGTTTGCCTTCGAAGGACGGGCATATCAGTACAAGGTTCTCCCCTTCGGCCTCTCCCTGTCGCCCCGGGTCTTTACGAAGGTAGCGGAGGCCGCCCTTGCCCCCCTCAGGGTAATGGGCATACGCATTCTCAATTATCTCGACGACTGGCTAATTCTAGCTCACTCGTGGGATTTGGTTTGCGCACACAGGGACATGGTTCTCAACCATCTGGCTCGGTTGGGGCTTCAGGTCAACTGGGAAAAGAGCAAACTCTCCCCGGCACAGAGGATCTCTTTTCTCGGTGTAGAGCTGGACTCGGTCAGTATGTCTGCACGTCTCTCCCCGGAGCGTGCACAGTCAGTTCTGAGGTGTGCGGCAACACTCAGATACAGGTCAGCGGTCCCCCTAAAACAGGTTCAGAGGCTCCTAGGGCACATGGCATCCTCAGCCGCGGTCACGCCGCTGGGTCTGATGCACATGAGACCGCTGCAGCACTGGCTTCATACTCGAGTCCCCAGGTGGGCGTGGCGTCGAGGTACATTCCGGGTGAACATCACACCATCGTGTCGCCAGACACTCAGCCCTTGGACAGACATTATGTTCCTACGGTCAGGAGTTCCCCTGGAACAGGTGTCCAGACGCATCATTGTCACCACAGATGCTTCCAAGACAGGCTGGGGTGCCACCTGCAACGGGCAGGCAGCTTCCGGGGTCTGGACAGGCCCCCGACTGTTTTGGCACATAAATTGTCTGGAGTTGTTGGCAGTGCTCCTGGCCCTGAGGAGGTTCCATCCTATGATTCGGGGCAAGCACGTGTTGGTCAGGACCGACAACACTGCGACTGTGGCCTACATCAACCACCAGGGCGGTGTACGCTCCTTTCGCATGTCACAACTAGCCCGCCACCTGCTGCTCTGGAGTCAACACAGACTCAAGTCTCTACGAGCCACTCACATTCCGGGCGAAGCCAATCGTGTGGCCGATTCCCTGTCGCGACAGGTTTCGCTCGGAAGCGAGTGGAGACTCCACCCTCAGTCGGTCCAGCTGATTTGGGATCGATTCGGCCAGGCACAAGTGGACCTCTTTGCCTCACCGGAATCCACCCACTGCCAGCTGTGGTACGGTCTGACCGAGGCCCCCCTCGGGATAGACGCACTGGCACACAGTTGGCCAAGGGACCGACTCAAGTATGCTTTTCCCCCGGTGAGCCTCATCGCACAAACCCTGTGCAAAGTCAGGGAGGACGAGGAACAGATTCTCTTGGTGGCCCCCTTCTGGCCCAACAGAACCTGGTTCTCGGATCTGGTGCTCCTGGCATCAGCTCCTCCCTGGCGCATTCCTCTGAGGAAGGACCTCCTTTCTCAGGGGAAGGGCACAATTTGGCACCCGCGCCCCGATCTTTGGAACCTCCACCTTTGGTCCCTGGACGCGACCAGGAGGACTTCAGAGACCTTTCACCTTCAGTGGTAAACACACTTCTACAGGCAAGAGCCCCCTCCACCAGACGGCTGTATGACCTGAGATGGCGCATCTTTGTGAACTGGTGTTCTTCTCACGGGAAGGACCCACGGAGCTGTGGCATCAAATCAGTGTTATCCTTCCTTCAAGAAGGCCTGGACAGGCACCTATCTGCCTCAACACTCAAGGTTCATGTCGCAGCTATATCGGCTAACCATGACTTGGTGGGGGGCAGGTCGGTGGGGAAACACGATTTGATAACAAGGTTTCTTAGAGGAGCCCGGAGGCTGAACCCTCCTCGGCCGCATCTCATCCCCTCTTGGGATCTTGCTGTGGTTCTCCAAGGTTTACAGCAAGATCCTTTCGAGCCCCTTCAGTCAGTCAAACTCGATGCTCTCTCCTTCAAGACGGCTCTTTTGACTGCGCTCACTTCCATCAAAAGAGTGGGAGACCTCCAAGCCCTCTCCGTGAACAGTTCGTGCCTGGAATTCGGACCAGCATATTCTCACGTTGTCCTGAGACCCCGGCCTGGATATGTGCCCAAGGTCCCTACCACTCCTTTCAGAGATCAGGTTGTGACCTTGCAAGCTTTCTCTTCCCAGGAAGATGACCCCAACCTGATCATGTTATGCCCAGTCCGTGCCCTGCGCATCTACATGGAACGAACGCAGCCCTTCAGACGTTCAGAACAGCTCTTTGTCTGTTACGGAGGACAGCAGAAGGGGAAGGCTGTCTCCAAACAGAGGATCTCCCATTGGCTGGTAAATGCGATCCGTACGGCCTACCTGGTCAGAGGCCTACCCTGCCCTCTGGAGGTAAGAGCCCACTCAACCAGGGGCATCGCCGCCTCGGCAGCCCTGGCGAATGGGGCCTCATTAACAGACATCTGTAGAGCTGCGGGTTGGGCTACACCTAACACTTTTGCCAGATTTTATAATTTGCGCACAGAACCGGTGTCAGCTAGAGTCTTGGTTGCTAACTCTTGACTCAGCACACTGGTTGGTGTAGAGCTTGCACAAAGCGCTTCCCCTAATGGTGATTACGCTTCTGAGTTTCAGTAGGTTTCCTGATGCGAACCCTGGACGCCTTCTCCATCTTGGCACTTCTGCGCATGACGGAGTTCTCGCTATGGAATCCCTTCACAAGGTATGAATATCCTTTTTGATTGGATTATGTCCCATATGTAGTGGCCCCTTATGCGGCCCCATATGGGTATTTCCACCTTTACTCTTATGATACGGTGTTTCCCCTGAGAACAGGTTCTCTAGGATCTGAGTTTGGCTGTCTTCCCGGGTGTGAGACCCACCTCAGGTCCCATGTCTAACGATGTTACTCTGAACCCCCCCTGTTGGGCAGGTCGTGAACTTCATAATGTCTTTTCTTCGGGAGTAGGCATTTTCCCAACGATCTCAAGGCACTCAGCCGCCCTTGAGGAAGGCCCGGCTGCAGGACTCTGCTGTAACAGGTCAGTCCTTGGACGTTGGATGGTCACAGAGGAGGTGAGCTGCACTTACGTTACACGTTGCCTTGTTACTTCTGCTCTTGTCCCTCGTGACGCGGTCAGACATGTGGCGTGTTTTTACGGGGACCCCTAGTGTCGTACACTACTCGCACAACTCGATGTACGACAGACTCGCGAGTGTAACAGATAGGGAACGTCTCGGTTACGTATGGTAACCTCGTTCCTGATGGAGGGAACGGAGACGTTGTGTCTCCCATGCCCACATCTCTGGTCCGCCTCTGAGGGAGCTGAGACGCTCGGCTCCTCAGAATCAGAACGAGTGAGCAGATGCACACGCTGCCTTTTATACCCGGCCGCCCGGGGCGTGGCCAGCTATGCAAATCTGCACACCCAATTTTCATTGGCCTTTCTCAAAACTGTCAGAGGTGTTTGGGCTCTCAAGAGCGACCCCTAGTGTCGTACACTACTCGACACAACGTCTCCGTTCCCTCCATCAGGGAACGAGGGTTACCATACGTAACCGAGACGATTAATGTCCTGGATTCAAACATTCCAACACGTAAAGTATACATGTAAAGCAGGGGTGCTCAACCCTGTTCCTGGAGATCGACCTTCCTGCAGAGTTCAACTCTGCAGGAACTAAACTCTGCAGGAAGGTCGATCTCCAGGAACAGGGTTGGGCACCCTGGATGTAAAGCATTCAAGCATTCACGTGACCGAAAAGAAGACGAGGTTTCGTTTTTTATTGATCACGTGATCGTAAGGAATTACTCGATAAGCGCTTTGGAGCTTCAGTGTAAAATGTAACTTTACTAGACCGAACTATGCAAAGTTTTGCTACGAGTACAGCGCAAAAGATGAATTAGGATTATACCCTCTCATAATCACAACTGAAAACGGGCCATTAAATTTAATGCCCACCTAATAAATAATTACTGCACAGACCAAAACGTGTCTGACTGAAAATAAAAACTTTGCATGCGTGCAAACAACAAATGATTGCCATTTTGATTTTCAGTTTGTTTTTTTCGGCCTGATTTAGAATATTTCATTATATCTTAAGCGTTACGAACGGGGCTAATGAATTAGGTGAGGTACCATCATATCATGCTTTTGGATATCACTGATACGATCACAGACCGATTTTCACCCATTGGTGTCTGATAAAATATGGACTCTTTTTTTTTCCTTTTAGAAAACCTCCCATAGACATTCCCAGCAGAGAAGCGTGGGGTAAAGTGTCTCGTTCTTGGTCACAAAGCGATAAGTTTGGAGTCTTAAATAACGCAACATTTCTTATGACTTAATTACAAAATGAAGACAGGGCGCTAAAGTTATGCTAGAAAACTTACCTGATCAGACACCTGATCCTTCAGATGCCAGTGGATCGATAAAATGATCTTCAAAAATAAAAGTCCAATAATAGAGAGGGCATCTCTGGTCTAGGGTTTAGAACTTTAGTATGTCCATGGCAAAAGCCTTTATTATCAGATAGCTACAGAACATCCAAAAAAAAAAATAATAATAAAATAAAGAAATAACTAAATAATAAATAAAATAAATAAAAATCTAAAAACTCTTCTACGCGTTTCGGCTCATGCCTTAGGGAGCGCAAACAATAAACTCAGCACAAGTGATACCAGTGTCATTCATTACATCAGCTGATTAGTAAGCAATTGTCATGTGACCAACAGCTCTCTATGGCATTAAACATGCACAAAAACAGAACATTTTCACACTCAGAAAATACAGCAATTTTCACACTCAAATACCATTTCAAGTATTAAATAAAGTCCTCATTCAGTCCTGGATACATATAATTTATAAATCTAAAATGTCTCTCTTTGGTTAAGTTTAAGTTCTCCATTTCGTTTCCTAATAGTACTTTTCACATATATCTTATAAGGATCGAACTTCGAAGGATTCATTTTATTAATTGGTTTAGGTGGCTTTCAAAGTGTTTTGTCATAGGATTTTCTTTAGCCAATTTGTTCCAGTAATCGTACGAGTAGTTTGACAATTAATAAAAAGCTTAATAGAACAGATCTTATTTGTATTTTTCATCTAGGAATTTTTACATTGTACAACATTATCGCAATGATTTAAAACAGCCCTTAGTTTTATTACCTAACCAAGAACTTTAACTTTTTTATTACTTAAAAAATGAAATTAATCCAATCCTTGTTGCAAGGATTGTTCTAATTGCTCTGGTTAAACAATTGTTTTTTGTTTTTTTTTTCTTAAATTTTTGTGAAATTTCTCACCAAGTGTGCAATGCAGCAACACAGCAACAAATGTACATATTTTGGTAAGGTGAAGCACTAAAATATGAAATACATGCAAACCTATGAAATTTAAGAGTCAAAGTTTACTTAAAATTGAGACTTGCCTTCTGATTCATCCAAGGAAAATTGTAGTTATTTGCACTTTAGTGTGCAAGTACAAGTAGTCATGGCCAAAAAATAAAGTTTTTGAACAGTAAGATTTTTCATGTTTCTTGAAGTCTCTTCTGCTCACCAAGCCTACATTTATTTGATTACAGCAGAAGCAGTAATATTGTGAAATGTCTTTACTATTAAAAAAATAACTTTTTATTTGAATATTTTAAAGCGTAATTTATTTCTTTGATCAAAGCAGATGTTCAGCATCATTACTCCAGTCATTACAACATTATACACTATAACATTCAAAGCTTACAGTCAGTCATATATTTATATATATAATTTTTTGTTTGGGAAAAAAAAAATATATATATAGAAATTAACACTTTTTTATTTAGCAAGGATGCTTTAAATTGACCAAAAGTGATGAAAAAGACTTTTATAATGTTAAAAAAGATTTCTATTTCAGATAAATACTGTTCTTTCTGAACTTTCTATTCATCAAAGAATCCTGAAAGAGATTCGAAGCTTTACATTGACCCATCTCATACAAAAATGTCCACTGTGTTCAATATGAACACCTGGAGAGGCGAGGGCATCAACTGAAAACAGAGTCCGGATGGTCTACAGCTCATCCTTTTCATTGTCCTCCCCCGGCAGTGTGCCGCCCGCGCTGTCGTACAGCTTGCTTACGATGGGCTGCACGACTTCCTCCAGCTCCTTCTTCTTAGCCTGGAAGTCTTCGAGATCCGCATCCTGGTGAGACTCCAGCCACTTTTGCATTATTGATGCTATTTTCCTAGTAATACTGTAAAGCTGCTTTGACACAATCTGTATTGGTAAAAGCACTATATAAAATAAAGGTGACTTGACCACACCAGTGTGGATATTCACTGTACTTTGGAATCACAAATTCTGTGTCTTACCTGGGCTAAGGGGAAGAAGAAATGGACTGTTGCCCAGTGGTCCAAAGTCCTCTTTTCAGATGAGAGCAAGTTTTGTATTTCATTTGGAAACCAAGGTCCTAGAGTCTGGAGGAAGGGTGGAGAAGCTTAAAGCCATCTGCTGGTGTTGGTCCACTGTGTTTTTTGAAAACCAAAGTCACTGCACCCAAAATTTTAAGAGCACTTCAAGCGTGCTTCTGCTGACCAGCTTTTTAAAGATGCTGATGTCATTTTCCAGCAGGATTTGGCACCTGCCCACACTGCCAAAAGCACCAAAAGTTGGTTAAATGACCATGGTGTTGGTGTGCTTGTCAGGCCAGCAAACTCACCAGACCTGAACCCCATAGAGAATCTATGGGGTATTGTCAAGAGGATAAATGAGAAACAAGAGACCAAAAAATGCAGATGAGCTGAAGGCCACTGCAGGGGCGGATCTACCGGGGTGTCAACTGCCACCCTAAGAAAAAGCTGTGCCACTCCACCTGCTACCCCAGAATGATCACAGAATAAAATATAAATGTAAGCAATGTTTCATGTGCTGCTTTTCAGCCGCAGCGATGACAGCGTAAAGCAAAATAATGGCAAAAAACACGTCTTTCAATAAAATGTGCACGATAGTTGCACGCGCACGCAGCGCGCTCAGTGTATTCGACTTCATTAACAAATGACTCTTATGAACCGGTTCTTTTTGAGTCATTCATTCAGTGCTAAAAACAAAGACACATTTCTCAAAAAGTTTAACAATAAGTAAGTTAAACATTAAGTAGCAAAACTGATGACACACCAATCAGAATCTCTGCATCCAACAACGGAGAGAGGAGAGAAATGAACGAATCATTTACATGGGTATTATACTTACACATACAGTATAATTATAGTACAGTACCAGTATATTAGATGATGGAAATTTCACTATTCTATATGTACAGTAAACTGTAGTACGTTGTACACCTTCAGACGTGTGACTGTCAAATTTTATTTGTAACCATTTTGCCATGTAATTGTAACCATGTGTAGCCTACTGAACTGAGAACTGAGAAATGACTACCTAGAGATACAGTCTTGTGTCAGGAAACTAAATAGTACTGTATACTCTAATGAAATTTAGCCAAATGTGCAGAGGATGCTGAATTTAATTTTTAATTTAATTTTTTACTGTACTGTATTGTGGTGCATACCAAGTTCATATACAGTTCTTTGTTATTTGAACTTTTCTAGTGCTTTTCATCTGCTGCAAGATTACTTTACAGTAGTAAAATGAAAATATTTTTTTTCCCGAAAGTTAATTGCTGAATTAGAAATCTGTAATTTAATTTATGTTGTATACTGTAACAGACATTGAGTTGCAAATTAATTCCTAATAAGACTTTTTTGTTAGTGTTATTGATCTCATGAGTGTTCACTGGGCAGGAAAGTCATCGTTGTATTTGAATTGTGTGTAATCATTTAAGAACACCTGTGATAACTAGATTGAAACGTTTAAAAGACAAATTTATGCTGGCTTGTCTTAAGACTTGTTTAAAAACATAAATAGTTTGGTCAGTTACATGTTCTAGATGTTTGCTAAAGTGTTGCTAGTTGGTTGCTAGGATATTCTGGGTGGTTGCTAGGCTCTTGCTTTGCAGTTGCTGGGGTGTTGCTAGATTTTATGGTTGATTGTGTGTCATGAGTGATTACAGACATTCCCACCTCTGTTAATAACAGAAAATCAATCATTGTTTCCAAAACTAATCCAGTTTCAGTGCTTTGATATTATAATATTTCTTTCTAATGTTAGGAAATTAACATTAAATCATCGACATTAACATCTTAAACTTGCACTAAAACGTGATTTATACCATCCAAGTAGTAATTTAATAGAATCGCATGTCTTCTTTAGTGATACAAGTTCAGAAAGATTTACTGTATAACCTGTTAAAGTTTTTTATTTATTTATTTATTTTTTTTTTATATTGTTTGCCATGATGAACATTGAAATGTTGTTATTTATTTTTCATTTTAAACAGTATAGATGATTACTTAATGGTAATGCAATATTTGTGAACACAACTGTGTATGTCAGACTATAAATCCACAAAAACTACGTATTGGGGGCTTTCTTTGGTGTTGCCACCCCTCATAGACCCCATGCCACCCCTTTGCCACCCTAAAAATTATTTTCTGGGCCACTGTCAAAGAAACCTGGGCTTCCATACCACCTCAGCAGTGCCACAGACTGATCACCTCCATGCCACACCGAATTGAGGCAGTAACTAAAGCAAAAGGAGCCCCTACCAAGTATTGAGTACATGTACAGTAAATGAACATACTTTCCAAAAGGCCAACAATTCACTAAAAATGTTTTTTTTTTTAATTGGTCTTATGAGGTATTCTAATTTATTGAGAATTGGTGGGTTTTTGTTAAATGTGAGCCAAAATCATCACAATTAAAAGAACCAAAGACTTAAACTACTTCAGTCTGTGTGCACTAAATTTATTTAGTACACGAGATTCACAATTTGAGTTAAATTACTGAAATAAATGAATTTTTCCACGACATTCAAATTTATTGAGATGCACCTGTACATTAGAGAAAACTATTACTGATATACCAAACAACGTGAAAAAATAATCTAAGTGCTGCTTCACCATCAGAATGGCAGACACAAGGCTGGGGACACAGGAAAAAATTATGATATTTGGTGGTTTAAAATGCTGTAAAATGATTTTAAAATGTTTAAAAGTCCAAAGGTGTTATTTATGTCAAAGACAACTTTAAAATTTATGTTGTTAAAATTTTTAAGGCAATAACATCATGATCTTTACTGGAGACACAAAAAGCACAGAATCCCAGGAACGAGCCTTTTCTCTGAAAAGATTAGAAGCATTCAGGAGTGTCAAAAACAGTGCCATCTTGTGGCAGGTTAAAATGTTAGCCGACATAAACCCTATTAAATAAAACCCTGACAACACTAAATGTTAAGTTTTTTGATAATATAATTTATGAATTAAAGTGTGGCATTAAATGAATTGTAGTTGTAGTAAGCCTAACCATAACAACAACAACAACAATAATAATAATAATAATAATAATAATAATAATAATAATAATACCAACAGGGTTGCTTTAGGCAAGTAAATGGTGATTCAATTATCTTACGGTTTTTATACTTTTTAAAATGGCATAATATATAATAACGTAATATTTAATGCATTCCATTGACTTCAATTAAAGGACTGAACTACGGGATAAACCCGTAGATTCATGTCTTGGATTCAAACATTCCGACACGTAAAGTATTCAAAGTAAAGCATTCACGTGACTTAAAAGAAAACGAGGTTTCGTTTTATATTGATCACGTGACTCGTAAGAACTTACTCGATAAGCGATTTGGAGCTTCAGTGTCAAATGTCAAATGTCAAAGTGTCAAACTTTACTAGACCGAACTATGCAAAGTTCTGCTACAAGTACAGAATTAGGATTATACCCTCTCATAATCACAATTTAAAAAAGAGCCATTAAATGTAATGCCCACCTAATAAATAATTACTTTTTTTGTTTGACATTTTGTTTATCAGTTTGTTTGTTTTCTGACATGTTGACCAATAATCATACATTTTTGATTTAGAATATTTCATTATATCTTAAGCGTTACGAACAGGGTTAATGAATTAGGTGAGGTACCATCATGTTATGCCACTGGATATTATTGTGCAGAAGTTACAATTTTCCCCCATTGGTGTCTGATAAAATATTACTTCAATATGGACTTTATTTTTTTTCTTTCTTTTCTTTTACAAAAATTCCCATTGACAACCCCAGCAGAGAAGCGTGGGGAAAAGTGTCTCGTTCAAAGTCATAAAGCGATAAGTTTGGAGTCTTAAATAACTGAACATTTCTTAGGACCTCTTAACAAAATAAAGATAGGGCACTAAAGTTATTATAGAACACTTACCTGATCAGACACCTGATCCTTCAGATGCCAGTGAATCGATTAAAATGATCTTCAAACAAAGTCCAATAATGGAGAGTGCATCTCTAGTCTAGGGATTAAAATAGTCCATCAAAGAAAACTTTCGATTTAAATCAGATGGCTACATCCAACAAAAATCTAAAATCTCTCCAACGCGTTTCGGCTCATGCCATGGAGCGCAAACAATAAACTCAGCACAAGTGATAAATTCATTAAATCAGCTGATTATAGACAATTGTCATGTGACCAACAACTAGCATTAAATAGCATTAAACATTCACAAAAATTCACATTTTCACGCTCAAAAAATACAGAATTTACAGAATTCACATTCAAGAAAGAGTCTTCATTCAGTCCTGGATACATATTAGCCTTTAATTAATAAATCTAAAATCTCTTTTTGGTTAAGTTGAAGTTCTCTGTTTCCTTTCCCAATAGTAATATTCACGTGATCAATCTTTATATTCTAAGGATCGAACTTCGAAATGATTACTTTTATGCATTGATTTGAAGTGTTTTGTCAGAGGATATTCTTCATTACCCCTCCTGGTGGCATATTTGTGTTCAGCCAATCGATCCAGTCATCATCTTTTTGTTCTCCCAATATAAAACACCTTACATTGAGGATATTCTAGTCTATAAATACCATGAGTAGCTTGACAGTTAATAAAATGTTTAATAAAATGCATTTTTCCTCTGAGGATGTTTTACCTTGTACAACATAGTATATGATTACAGTGATGACATTTTAAACAACCCTTATAGTTTTATTCCCTAACTAAGAACTTTCACGTGTAGGTGGCTATGTACTAATTTATTTATAAGGTTATACTTTATATTTAAAAGGTTGAGGATTATTATTCAATAAAAAGGAAATAATTCTTCGAAATCCAACAGTTATTCAATCCTTTTGCAACAATTGTTGTAATTGTTCTGGTTAAACAATTGATTTGTTCTTGAAATTTTGTGAATATTTCTCATCAAGGGTCACAAATGTGCATGCAAAGTTTCGCCACATAAACATATTTTAGGCAAATTGACCCCTAATGGCTCCCATGAAATTAGCCAAAAATCAACATTTCTAAAAACACAAGAGAGTCAGGTATAAAAACAGAAAACATTTATTGTCAAACACTAGTCAAAGTTTACTTGAAATTGAGACTTGCTGTCTAATTCATCTGAGGAAAATTCACAGTTAAAAAATTCTGTTAAAAGCAATTTAGTTGTTATTTATTTATTTTTTTGGATCTAAAAGACTAGATGGTTGAAAATAAGTGTGAGAAACTAATTTACTCTCACAAACCAGACATTGCAAAATGGCACAGTACAAATAGCAATAAATACACCAAGTACAAAAAACTAGTTATTTGCACCTCAGTGTGCAAAGTCACTACAATTAGTCATGACCAAAAAATAAATAAATAAATAAATTCAAAAATAAAATAAAAAAAGAAGAAAAACACATTAGAAAATTTTAAACAAAAATATGTCAGTGAAATTAGTAGAAAGTAGAAATACACTACCAGTCAAAAGTTTTTGAAGAGTAAGATTTTTAAAGATTTCTCTTCTGCTCACCAAGCCTGCATTTATGTGATGACAGCAAAAGCAGTAATATTGTGAAATATTTTTACTATTAAAAAATAACTTATTTCTATTTGAATACATTTTAAAATGTAATTTATTTCTATGATCAAAGCTGAATGTTCAGCATCATTACTCCAGTGTCACATGATCCAACTGAAATCATTCTAATATGAATGATTTCAGCTCGGTTTGCTGCTCAAGAAACATTATTATTATTATTATTATTATTATCAGGATTTTCAGGATTCTTTGATGAATAGAAAGATCCAAAGATCAGATCAGTATTTATCTGAAATAAAAAGCTTTTGTAACATTATACACTACACATTATACACTAATAATACACTAATATTCGTTTGGGACTTTTATTTAGCAGGCATGCTTTAAATTGATCAAAAGTGATCATAAAGACATTTATAATGTTACAAAAGATTTCTATTTCAGATAAATGCTGTTCTTCTGAACTTTCTATTCATAAAAGAAACCTAAAAGATATTTGAAGCTTTACATTGACCCATCTCATACAAAAATGTCCATCGTGTTCAATATGTACACCTGGAGAGGTGAGGGCATCAACGCAACTAAAAACAGAGTCGAGACGTTCTACAACTCGTCCTTTTCTTCGGAGTTGTAGGACGGTGTGCCGGTCACGCTGTCGTACAGCTTGCTTACGATGGGCTGCACGACTTCCTCCAGCTCCTTCTTCTTAGCCTGGAAGTCCTCGAGATCCGCATCCTGGTGAGACTCCAGCCACTCGATCTTCTCCTCGATGGCTTTCTTGATGGCCTCCTTGTCGTCAGATGACAGTTTGCCGCCCAGCTTCTCTTTGTCCCCGATCTGGTTCTTTATGAAGTAGGCGTAGCTCTCCAGCTCATTGCGGGCGTCAATGCGCTCCTTCAGCTTCTTGTCCTCATCAGCAAAGCGCTTGGCCTGGTTCACCATGCGCTCGATTTCCTCAGGCGTCAGCCGGTTCTGGTCGTTGGTGATGATGATCTTGTTTTTGTTGCCTGTGGCCTTGTCCTCGGCGGTGACACGCAGGATGCTGTTGATGTCGATCTCGAAGGTGACCTCGATCTGAGGGATGTCGCGGGGAGCCGGAGGGATGCCGGTCAGGTCAAAGGTGCCCAGGAAGTTGTTATCCTTGGTCATCAAACGCTCACCTGGAAAGTTGCAGGGAAAGAGAGAACAGATTCAAATCTGAAGATTAAAAGCACAATATGTACGTTTCGTCATTAGAGGGCGCATTTTTAAAACAATAACAAAGGCGAAGCTTGATGTGTGCACTGAACAAAAAACTCCAGCGTTTCAGTGATGACTAATCTGAACGCCTCTGATTGGCTATTGCATTCTTATTCCATGGAATGTCTGGATACTGGATTCTGATTGGCTGGCAGGTATGCAGTAAAACCGTTTAATACACAGGTATTTCCAAGTCAGTTTAATCACCGTTCTATATTAATGTGCTGCTTTAATTGACGCAGACAAACGCACAGAGAGAGAGAGAGAGAGAGCGAGAGAGAGAGAGAGAGAGAGAGCACGCATTGTGCTGTGCCCATACATAAACTTGTTGCATTAATGTACATAAATACATAAATGTGATCTTACCACACTATTTCATCTCTGTGTCTGATTTGAAGCGGGCAGAATGCTAGAGCTGCCTGTCATAACTGACTAAAATAATAGTCTTATCTACCTATTCGGTCAAATATTGCACTGCAAAGGGCAATATTACTTTTAACTTGTCTATAACTCGGCAAATGACCATGGAATAAGTGGGATAATCTTCGGTTTGCCATGCATTAAAGGATTTTAAATGCACTTTGTGGAGGCAAATGCCCTCCGCTTCGCATTGGCGTTCTTAGCCTCCATGTTGTGCATTTAAAATCCTTTAATGCACGACAAACCGCTGATTACTTTTAACCCCCCAAAAAAGTTACGGGCTGCAGCTTTACGTTTGATCTTCAAAATCTAAAACAAAACCAATAAAACTATTTTCAAATAAACTAACTGAATAAAAATGGGTCAGTTTTGACTAAAAAAAAGTGTAGCTCACCCTCATAAACTTTGATGGCCACAGTTTGCTGGTTGTCAGTCGTGGTGGTGAAGGTCTTGGATTTCTTGGTGGGCACAGGGGTGTTCCTGGGAATGAGTTTGGTCATCACTCCTCCGAGCGTCTCAACACCCAGAGTCAAAGGGCAAACGTCCAGAATCACCAGGTCACCTGTTCAACACATTTCAGCCATTAAGCATCTCACAAGAGATTTGGCATGATTATACAGCCCAGCCCTGGATGTGTCCATCATCAGAGGTTGCAGACGGACTCACCGGTGTCCTCTTCTCCTGACAGGACTCCGGCCTGGACGGCGGCTCCGTAAGCCACAGCTTCGTCAGGGTTGATTCCTCTGGACGGATCCTTGCCATTGAAGAACTCCTTCACCAGCTGCTGGATCTTGGGAATGCGAGTGGAGCCGCCGACCAGGACGATCTCATCAATGTCAGACTTCGTCAGGTCAGAGTCTTCCAGAACCTTCTGCACTGGTTTCAGGGTGGAGCGGAACAAGTCCTGTGAGGAGAAAAGCATAAAACATTGGTTATTTTTTCCATGCATTCAACAGATTCAGGCACAATCACGGTTATTTTTTTATATAACAGTGTTATTTCAGTTAACTTTTTTTTTTTTTATTGTAATGAAAATTCTTTTTTTAGTTTCTTATTACAGTATTTATTAATATTTTGAATTGAAGTTGTTTTTAAAGTAATTTTAAGATAAAGTAAATTTTTAGTAAATTAATAAAAACGAAAAAAAAAACTTAGATTATAAAAAAAATTAACTATAAGGAAATTTCCCCCATTATATTTTTAAATTTCAGTTTTATCCAAATAAAGGAATTTTTTTTTTTTTAAATATAATCTTTTGCTAATACTATTAATAAGTTAAAGTTTTATTAATATTATTAATTGTAGCTCTAGTTTTGTTGATAAAGCTTCTCTTACAATGTTGAGCTCCTCAAACTTGGCGCGAGTCAGCGTCTCGGAGAAACCTTCACCCTCGAAGAAGTACTCGATCTCGATGCGGGCCTGATACTGGGTGGACAGTGTTCTCTTTGCCTTTTCCACCTCACGACGCAGCTTCTGCATGGCGCGGTGGTCCTTGCGCACGTCCATTCCGGTTTTACTCTTGTAGAGCTTGATGAAGTGCTCCATGACGCGCTGATCAAAGTCTTCGCCGCCGAGGTGAGTGTCTCCGTTGGTGCCCTTTACCTCGAAGACGCCGTTATTGATGGTCAGTAGGGAAACATCAAAGGTGCCGCCGCCGAGATCAAACACCAGGATGTTCTTCTCACGGCCCGTCTTGTCCAGACCGTAAGCGATGGCAGCGGCAGTTCTGTGGCGATGTCCAGGGTTATCATTAACCAAAACCATAATATATATGAAATATTTTATTTATTTATTTATTTTTTAAATCTTAAACTTATTTTATTTTAGTTAGTGTAAGGCAGGGGCGATTCTAGGATTTTCATTTTAGAGGGCCTCAGCCCCCAATGAGGGTATAATAAAAAAAATAGAATAAAAGAAAATGTTTAATTAATAGGGGTGTTAAACTGAACTTATTGCAGTATTTCACTGTATTGTATAGATAGATATAACATTTGAGTACTGAATAAGACAAATACAAGTCTTCCTGTCCTCTCTCTCTCTCTCTCTCTCTCTCTCTCTCTCACACACACACACACACACACACACACGTTGTGTTTACATGTTTTATGGGCACATTCCATAGGCGTAATGGTTTTTATACTGTACAAACCCTATTTTCTATCGCCCTACACCTACCCTACACCTAAACCTAGCCCTCACAGGAGACTGTGCACAATTTTACTTTCTCAAAAAAACTCATTCTGCATGATTTATAAGCCTGTTTCCTCATGGGGACCTCACAAATGTCCCCACAAGGTCAAAATTTACTGGTATTACTATCCTTGTGGGGACATTTGGTCCCCATAACGTGATAAATACCAGGTGCACCACACACACACACACACACACACACACACGCACCACCACACACCCCTGTTTACTGTACAAATACAAAAGTTTGCATTTTTCTAGTACAACCCTCTTTCCTTACCGCAAGTATCCAAACCTATATGGACTGGAATATGTATTATTTTCCCTCTGCGCCACCGCGGTCTGCGGATTGAAGAGCGCGCCGAAAGACGGGGATGAGCCGATCAAAATCTGCCGCATTTTTCATATGAAATTTAAAGGAAATTCGTGTACAGTTTATGGGGATAATCGCAAAATTTTAGGGGGTCATTGCACAGTGAGTCCGAAATTTTCGTATGCGTTTTTACTTATTTTTTATTATTATTATATATATATATATATTTTTTTTAGTATTTTTTTAGTATTCGTCATCCTTTCCTATCAAAATGCTTGCAACGAATGCGAAAACGCAGAAAATCGAAACTGATCCGAACTTTTTTATGACAGTCGAAACTTTCGGAGGCAGTGTGTAAACGTGATTGACACAACGTGAGGTCGTATTTATTTTTTAAGCTGCGAAAATTTCGGTCTCACTGTGCTATGACCTTAAGTTAGTAAAGATACTCTCCTCAGTACTTGAGCGAAATCTTATCGCATTTCAGCCCTTCACATCTGCTGCATTCTCAAAACTCTGGCCATTTGATAATACCTAGAATCTCAAAATCAACTGCAGGCGGCAGATCATTTCCCTGTTTACGGATCAGATGACCAGAATGAGCCTGGTTTTTCCCAAGGTTTTTTCTCCATTTCTGTCACTAATAGAGTTTTGGTTTCTTGCCACTGTCGCCTTTGGCTTGCTTAATTAGGGAGACTTCATTTCTAGCAATATTGTGGGCTTGATTGCACAGACACTATTTGAAGAGAACTGAACTGAGCTGGACAAGGACATTATGTCATGATCACCAGCTGGAGTGCTCTTGATAGCCACAAGAGGACACTCCATCTCATATATTTGCCACTCAATCCTGGACTGCATTTCCCATAACCCATTGCCTGGACCCATCATGCCTGACTGTTGCCTGTATTTTGGGTTACATTTCTGGATTGTCCCAATAGAAGCTGTATTTGGATCTTCAACCTTTCAACTCTTAAAACTACATGAGAAGCCAAACACACCAAAAGTGGAATGAAACAGTGTGATGTTACAGAGGGCAGAAACTGTGGCAATGCAGGACTGTCAGTCAGCGGCTGTGGGTGGGGCCTAAACATTGTGATGTCACACATCTTAGAGAATTGAAAGGGCATGCCTAATGAGACTGATTAGGTTTAATGGTGATTTAATGGGATTTTTAATTATTGTAGGGTGGTTGTGTTCACTGCACACATGTATGTAAAAAAAAAACATGTAAAAGTGAATTTTGCATAATAAGTGCCCTTTAATAGCAGACGATAGAAAAATTAAATCTATTTCAAATTATTAATAAAAGCTATAATAGCATATGAATCATACTAAAATTACACTGATGTTGATTTAAACAAACACCTAGAAGAAAACGACCCATTTTACAAGAAAGCAGAAGTAATTTGATAGTTACGGCTCATTGATGATCCTAATGACGTTCAGGCCGGCGATGGTTCCTGCATCTTTGGTGGCCTGGCGCTGGGCGTCATTGAAATAAGCAGGCACAGTGACCACAGCATGCGTGACCTTTCGAAAAGCAGAAACAAATCAGATGTTGGGTTTTACTGCAGTGTAACAGAAATTACACATTTTCTTTCTGCTGGAGTCAAAACTTTACCTTCTTTCCCAGGTAAGCCTCCGCAGTCTCCTTCATTTTAGTCAGAACCATAGCAGAGATTTCCTCAGGGGTGAAAGTCTTCATCCGGTTTGTTCCAATGTTCAGGTGGATGTGAGGCTTGTTCTTCTTCTCAATAACCTGGAAGAGATGCAGCAGGTGTTTAGCGGTCACCATTGAAGTCAAAGGCATGTATAGTTCAAATACAGTTTAAACACAAGCTGGCAGACGTGTGTACCTTAAAGGGCAGGTATTTAATGTCCTCCTGCAAGGACGAGTCGCCCCATGTGCGGCCGATCAACCTCTTGGCGTCAAAGACGGTGTTCTCAGGGTTGGAGGTCAGCTGGTTCTTTGCATCATCTCCGATGAGACGCTCACCTTCGGTGGTGAAGGCCACGTATGATGGAGTGATGCGGTTTCCCTGGTCATTGGCGATGATTTCGACACGGCCGTTCTCAAACACTCCAACACTGGAACAACAATAAAATAGTACAAATTCATAAATAACAGAGAAATGTTTTAATGCTGAGCATTACTGGGAAAAAAATAAATACACATTAAAAAAACATGAATTAAACAAAATAAATAGAAAGATTTTTTTATGTATATATGTATATTTAAATGTATAATATATTTAATATATAAAATTTAATGATCCTGTGAGCCCTGTATCGGAATCCAAAGTTATTCTCACCATGAGTAGGTCGTCCCAAGGTCTATTCCAATCACTGTCCCAACAATTTCTTTCCTGTTATGTTCCTCCTTGTAATAACTTTCCTCCTTGTCACTTTCCTTCTTGTCGTCCTCTGTGAAAAACCACCAGCAGGAAGTACCAGACACCAGCAGGAACAGGCAAAGTAATCGCATTTTGATGTTGATCTTGTGTCAAATGGTCAGTGATTTCTGTAAAGAGTATTTTAAAAAACAAAGGTCACAGGTCAGGGCATCTAATAAACATCTATTTGACCTCTGATAGTATTGCAGATAAGCAAACACTCATAAAAACTACCTTTTGCAGATGTAAATGCAGGCAAATTGATGTCTCTGTGATGTACGTGTGCTATCAGGGTAATAGTCTCTTATTGGCCTGTTTAGACAAGCTTTCCATAAAACAAACAAAACAAGCCCTGCAAATCAATAAAGGAACACATATTATCTATTACTGAAGCATGAATAAACCCATGCCTGTCTGTTTCCAGCTAATTAAAGAAATTCTCTCTTATTCTATCCGCATGACCCCACAAAGTCATCTTTCATACAAAATAATTAGAAATATGTTTAGCAACATTTCTAATCTTAAAGTAGTTTACAGAACCTCAATTTCATGTAATTTCTCAAAAGATACCATTTACATACTTGGAACCAAATATTTAACATTTCCTTTATCTCCCAAAATTAAAGAAATTGTAATATTTTAACTGTGTTATATCCATTCAGTGAATATTAATGACTTGGATTTGATTCCTATAAATGTATATTTTTTGATGATATTGAAATCACCGATCATCTGTTTTTTTTTTTGTTTTTTTTTTTTTCACTGTATGTATGTGTTTTATGTTCTGATATTCATGACTGGCTTTACCCAAAGTTGACATCACCTTAATTGTGAATGACGTTATCTATGGACTTGTTTTGAACAATAACAAAGATGAATTCCTGGTTAACAACATCTGTGTGCTGGGAAAATTTTAGATGCACAAATCTAAGAACTTGAAAGTGAAACCAACGTTTTGTGTATTTTATAATGAGTTTATTTCCAATACGAAAACCTTAATAATAATAATAATAATAATAATAATAATAATAATAATAATAATAATAACCCCAACTGAGATGCTTTAGGCAAGAAGCCTAAATGGTATTTCAATTATTTTATGTTTTTTATACTTTTTGTATGGCATAATAATATATGATAACGTAATATTTAAATGTTAGTAAATTGTCTTGAACTTTCATAAACCCGTAGATCATTGTCCTGGATTCAACTATTCCGAAATAATGCATTCAGAGTAAAGCATTCACGTGACTGGAAAGAAAACGAGCTTTCGTTTTTCGTTGATCGCGCTTTGAAGCTTGAGTATCATATGTAACTACGCTACGAGTACAGCACAAAACTCCAAATAATGGCTGCAGAGCAGAATTAATTATACTCTCTCATAATTTAAAAAATGGTCATTAAATTCTATGCCCAGCTAATAAATACTTAGTGCACAAATTGACCAATTAACTTACTGGTCAATTTAAATTTCTGAACCGATTTAGAATATTTCAGTATAGCTTAAGTGTAACGAACGGTGTTAATAAATTAGATGAGGTATACTACCATGCCATTGGATATTAGTGTGCAGAAGTTCCGATTTTCAGCCACTGGTGTCTGATAAAATATTATTTCAATCTGTATCTTCAATTTCTTTTTTTTTTTTTTTGTACTGGACAATCCCAGCAGAGAAGTGTGGGAAAATATGTCTCGTTTAAGGTCACAAAGCGTCTTTTAAATTACTCAACAATTCTTAGTACTTCATTACAAAATAAAGATAGTGCGTTAAAGTTATGCTAGAACACTTACCTGATCAGACACCTGATCCTTCAGATGCCAGTGAATCGATTAAAATGATTTTCAAACATTTCCAATAATAGAGAGTGCATCTCTGGTCTAGGGTTTAAAACTTTAGTATGACCATGGCACTCTTTCAGATTTAAAAAGCCTTTATTATGGCTACAGTACATCAAAAAAAAAAAAAAAATCTAAAAACTCTCCAACGCGTTTCGGCTCATGCCATAGAGACCGCAAACAATAAACTCAACAAAAGTGAAACCAGTGTCACTAGGTGTGTTCGACTTCATCTACGGCTACAGACGGCGATCAACGAGAGCAGCCGAGAGCAGTCGCGGGCGGAGTTGAAAACGGAGCTGCCAGGTCGGACACTTTCTGCTCTCGTTAGTGACGCTCTCGTGGTGTTTGCATGCACTATCACAGATGAAGTGAATTAAATGTAACATTTATCAAAATACACAGACCTTTCAAAAGCGTTTTCATGAACAACGGAAACATGTTTCATATACTGCTTAATACAGCGCCATCCGAACAAGAATAATGATCAACATAAACATATACTATTTAAATACTAATAAAGTGGGATTATATATGCTTTTATCAGTGTTTTATGATAAATCTGACTCAATATAACATTGCAACTACAGTAAAAACACTTTTACTGCTCTAAAAACACAAATTTGTAAGCATTATCGGACTTGAGGATGTTAGAATAAACCCAAAATACACGTGATCGTTGTCATGCGGTGAATCTGGCCAATCGTGAAACAGCCATGTGGTCATCAGAGCTCCTGCAGCCGCTCTGAAGAAACTGCGCCGGCTGAGTCAGCCTGCGTTAAGTCGAACACACCTATTTATTAAGTAAGCTGATTAGTAGACAATTGCCATGTGACCAACAACTATGGGATGATATTAGACTCAAAATGATTAATAGATGCACGCACAAATATCCATGTACTGCATAAAATTTTATGCATGCATCTTACAAACCACAAACAAATGCCTTTCAAATTGAGTCTGTGGAATTTGGGATTAAATGATTGTGCGGCGATTTGTACAAATACAGACATGTTTGCGAATAAAAATGTTCTGTTCTGCATTAATATATCATAAGTTGTTCATGCAAAAAGGAATCCGTGCATTTTTGGATCAGGAGACACGCGTGCATTTATTGACGTCTTGCTCGAGTCAATCTTGTTCAGTTTATTTGGATTTTGAGACTTTATTTTCGCAGTTTACAGCATTTCACGACGCCCACACACACACTACTACCAATGAACAAGGCCCAGTGCAATTCATTAACGTGTACATGATTTGAAAAATTCGCAAATTTGCATGGATTTTTATCATTATAGGGTAGATTTGTACATACACTGCCAACACACATTAATATTCAAACAACATGTAAAAGTGAACTTAGCATCCGATGACCCCTTTAAGGAAATTTCTTAAAAATTACATTTTTTGACATTTATGTTATTTCAAGTTTGCGATTACAGTATTTAATCCAATATTTATATTTTTACATTTTATTTTTATTTAAATAAATGAAAATCTTTAATTAATACTATTAATATATTGCAGTTTTATTAATATTAATAAATTCTAGTTTTGTCAAGGTTTAGTTGGTAAAGTGGAGCTTTTCTTACCATGTTGAGCTTCTCAAACTTGGCACGGGTCAGCGTTTCTGAGAAGTCTTCACCCCTGAAGAAGGACTCAATCTCGATGTGGGCCTGATGCTGGGTGGACAGTACTCTCTTGGCCTTCTCCACCTCACGACGCAGCTTTTGCATGGCACGGTTGTTCTCGCGCACATCTTTGCCGGTCTTCTTCTTGTAGAGTTTGATAAAGTGCTCCATGACACGCTGATTGAAGTCTTCACCGCCGAGGTGAGTGTCTCCGCTGGTGGCCTCCATCTTGAACACACCATCACCAATGGTCAGCAGGGAAACATCAAAGGTGCCGCCGCCGAGATCAAACACCAGGATGTTCTTCTTACCGCAGAACCTGATTTTACCAAGTACGACATGTTCCTGGATCAACATCTTTGTTGACCCTGGAACAACATGGTGATTAACCAATCAGATTTGAAAAAACAGTTTATAGTTTTTGTGAAGTTTAGGCTTACAATCAGTGTTTGGTTCTTGTACATCAGTGTTACTCATCTATCATTTCCTCTGATTTAGGGATTACTCGTGGTTAAGGTTAGGTTTATGTGTAGGGATGTGGTCAAGATTAAATTTTTGGATTAAAATGTTGTCCCAGGGTCAACAAAACATGTTGACCCAGGAACACATCTAACTCAGCAAAATCAGGACGTGCTCTTCTTACCGTCCTCCTTGTCCAGAGCATAAGCAGTGGCAGCGGCGCTTCTGTGGAGAGTAACAAGATGTCCATCAGGGTTGTCATTAACTAAAAACGTCAAGAAAAAAAAAAAATGAAAATCAATAATCTTATGGAAGTAACAAAAAAAAAAAAAAAAAAAAAAAAATTAAACTAAAATAAAATATTAACCAAGAAAAAAAATCTTTAACTTATTTTATTTCAGTTAGTTACCAAAGCATCATTTCTATTTTGAGATGTAATTACATACTGACTGATCACATCTTCCTTTCCGGTCAAAGATACTGGAAAAGGTAGTATCCTTACAAATGTTCCTTCTTAGAGAGAAATGGTATCTATGAGGTTTTCCAGTTAGGATTTTGGGCCGTATCATAGTACTGAGACTGTTCTTATTAGAGTATCTTTCTATTAGTGCTACTGGATCTTAGCGCTGCGCTCAACACTATCGACAACAACATTATTTTGAATAAACTAGAAAATTATGTTGGCATTAGAGGAAATGCATTGGCATGGTTTAAATCATACTTATCTGACTGTCATCAATTCGTAGTGAATCAAGAGGTATCATATGGATCACAAGTGCAGTATGGAGTACCTCTAGGCTCAGTACTAGGATTGTTACTTTTCACGCTTTACGTGTTACCCTTGGGAGATATCATCAGGAAGCACAGTGTTAGCTTTCACTGTTATGCTGGTTCAAAATGCAGCAGCTAGAGTTCTTATTACAACCAGAAAGTATGACCATATTAGCCCGATTCTGTCAACACTGCACTGGCTCCATATGAAACATTGTATAGATTTTAAAATCTTGCTAATTGCCTATAAAGCCCTTTATTAAGGTTTTAAGGTTTAGCTCCTCAGTACTTCAGTGAGCTTATCACATTGTAATCCTTCACATCTGCTGCGTTCTCAAAACTATGGCAATTTAAGGTTACCTGAAATATTAAAGTCAACTGCAGGTGGCAGATCCTTTTCCTATTTAATGCCCAAACACTGAAATAATCTACCTAACACTGTTCAGGAGAAAGACACACTATGTCAGTTTAAATCTAGATTAAAGACCCAACTCTTTAACCTGGCATACACATAAACTATCACATTTGTATAATTCAGATCCATTAAAGGATTGTTAGGCTGCATTAATTACAGGGGTTGGACAATGAAACTGAAACACTCGCCAATATAGTATTGGAGGTTTCATGGCTATATTTGCGCTGTCTGGTTCCCAATCTTCACTTATTGTACATTACACCAGTTAGAGCAGAGTGTAAAGTTTCATTATGTGCACCCAATGGTTCAAACATTGTACCTTGAAGGTAGTGCTCTGTATCAGGATAATAATGCACCAATACACACAGCAAGACTGGTGACAGACTGGTTTAATGAACATGAAAATTAAGTTGAACATCTCCCATGGCCTGCATAGTCACCAGATCTGAATATTATTGAGCCACTTTGGGGTGTTTTGGAGGAGCGAGTCAGGAAACGTTTTCCCACATCAGCATCACATAGTGACCTGGCCACTGTTCTGCAAGAGGAAAATGGCTCAAAATCCCTCTGGCTGCTTTGCAGGACTTGTATTTGTCACTCCCACGATGAAATGATGTTGTATTAGCTGCAAAAGGAGGCCCAATATCATACTAATTGTGATCTAAAACCAGGTGTTTCAGTTTCATTGTCCAACCCCTG
The DNA here is from genome assembly GCA_036247105.1 of Cirrhinus mrigala. Classification (NCBI taxonomy): domain Eukaryota; kingdom Metazoa; phylum Chordata; class Actinopteri; order Cypriniformes; family Cyprinidae; genus Cirrhinus; species Cirrhinus mrigala. The sequence continues at coordinate 47,603,274 of CM070011.1, forward strand.
TAGGTCAACCGGAACCAGGAACACCTAAAATAACACCCAATGTACTTTCTACATCGTAAGAAGAATGGCATCTACACTGATATTAGCCTGTTTCATTCATATACCGAGACCACCGTAACCACCCTGATCCAGTGTCAACTAAGCCCTTGAGACAGATCCACAGCGAAGACCTCGTCACTTAGACTGCCATCAGCACAAGACCACGGGAACCAGACGAGTCCTCTGCACAGTCTGACTTTTGTTGCAGCCTGGACTTAAACCACACCATGCTGGTTTTGTCTGGCCAGAGGACCCCCACTGAGCCTGTTTTCTCCCAAGGTTTTTTTCTCCATTTTGTCACAGATGGAGTTTTTGTTTCTTGCCACTGTCGCCTTTGGGTTGCTTAATTGGGGAGACGTAATTTCTGGCAATATTGTGGGCTGAGCTGGACAATGACATCACTGAATCAATGATGAACTGACTTTATGTCACAATCACCAGCTGGAGTGCCCTTAATAGCCACCATCCCATAGCCATCATCCCATATCTTTGCCACTCAATCCTGTACTGCATTTTCCATAAGCCATTGCCCAGACACATCATGCCTGATTGTTTTCACCTGTTGCTTATTACCTCTGCCTATATAAGCCTTTTCTCTGTCACATTGTGAAGTTTTGTTAGTTGTTACTCTGCAGTTCTGAGCATTGTCCCTGGTTTTATTTCTCTTGGTTTTTGGATTTCAGAATCAGAATCAGAATCAGAATTAGCTTTATTCGCCAAGTGTGCGCAAACACACGAGGAATTTGTTGTGGTTTTTTAAGGCGCTCCTGGTACATACATACATACATACATACATACATATCTGACATGAGAACAGAGAAAAAACATTTAAATAAAATAAAAAAACTTAGAATAAATAATAATATATGAATCTGGAACAGAAGATTTATGTACAGATTTGTGCATTATTCCTCTATATACAACTATAAATAAGAGATGTGCATATGTATTTACATAAAAATACTACAGAAGTTTACATAATAATACTACACAAGGAGTCAATAATTAGAAATGGAGAAAGAAATAGAGAAATGAATTGTAGAACCCAGGTGATGATTTATGTTTATCTGTTTAAGCTGGAGATGGCATTTGGGAAAAAGCTATTTTTATGTCTAGATGTTTTAGTGCTCAGGGATCTGTAGCGTCTGCCTGAGGGGAGAAGTGCAAACAGGTTGTGTCCGGGGTGAGAGGGGTCTTGGATGATGTTTCCTGCCCGTTTCTTCACTCTGGAGATGTATAAGTCCTGAAGGTTGGGCAGGTGCACACCAATGATTCTTTCTGCTGTCCTAACAGTCCGTTGCAGTCTTCCAGTCTTCTGCCCCAAACCAGACAGTTATAGAAGAGCACAGAACTGACTCAATGACAGCGGAGTAAAACTGTGTCATCAGTGCCTGTGGTAGATTGAACTTTTTCAGTTGACGAAGAAAGTACAACCTCTGCTGGGCTTTTTTCACAATGGAGTCAATGTGAATGTCCCACTTCAGGTCCTGGGAGATGTTAGTTCCTAGGAACTTGAATGAGTCCACTGCAGCCACAGTGCTGTTCATGATGGTGAGAGGGGTGAGTGCAGGGGTGTTTCTCCGGAAGTCCACTGTCATCTCTACAGTTTTGAGCGTATTAAGCTCCAGGTTGTTGTGACTGCACCAGAGAGACAGCTGCTCAACCTCCTGTCTGTAAGCAGATTCGTCGCCATCCCGGATGAGACCGATGACTGTGGTGTCATCTGCAAACTTCAGAAGTTTGACAGAGGGGTCTTTAGAGGTGCAGTCATTTGTGTAGAGGGAGAAGAGCAGTGGGGAGAGAACGCAGCTCTGGGGAGCTCCAGTGCTGGTGGTGCAGGTGCCGGATGTGAGTTTTCCCAGCCTCACTAGCTGCTGTCTGTCTGTCCGGAAGTTGGTGATCCACTGACAGATGGAGGTGGGTACAGAGAGCTGTGACAGTTTAATCTGTAGGATATCCGTAATGATGGTGTTGAAAGCAGAGCTGAAGTCCACAAACAAGATCCTTGCATAGGTCCCTGGTTTGTCCAGATGTTGAAGGATGTAGTGCAGTCCCATATTGACTGCATCATCCACAGACCTGTTTGCTGGGTAAGCAAACTGCAGGGGGTCCAGCAAGGGTCCAGTAATGTCCTTCAAGTAGGCCAACACCAGTCTCTCAAATGACTTCATGACCACAGATGTTAAAGCAACAGGTCTGTAGTCATTAAGTCCTGTGGTTTTTGGTTTCTTGGGTACAGGGATGATGGTGGAACATTTAAAGCAGGATGGGACTATACACAGCTCCAGAGATCTGTTGAAGATCAATGTGAAGATGGATGATAGCTGGACAGCACAGGCTTTAAGGCAGGCTGGAGAGACACCGTCTGGGCCTTTGGCTTTCCTTATCTTCTGCTTCCTGAAGACTTTCCTTCACCTTCACAGATCTTAAGGGCAGGTTGAGGAACAGTAGGGGGGATGGAGGGGCAGGGTGTTGATGGCTGTGCTGTGGGACAGTTGGGGGGGTGCAGGGTGTCAGATCAGTCTTTTGTTTGGTGATGGTTTCTTGCCTGTCTCTAGGATTGCTGTTTGCCTGAGTTTCCTGCCTTGCTTGGATTGCTCGCCTGTCTTTTGACCTGTTGCCTGTATTTTGGGATACCTTTCTAGATTGTCCCAACAAAAGCTGCATTTGGATCTCTGGTGGTCACAGAGCTTGGCCCATCTTGGTCACCAACATGTCCAGTTCTGATGGTTGCTAGTCCTGTACTTTCAGCACCTTCTCGTCCTGTGGTTCCCACTCCTGTGTTTTGACATGGCTGCAAATTCAGAGTTGCGTCACATCATGGCTGCCAGACCAGAACTTCTCTACAAGATGGCCGCCAGATCAGAGCCTCTCTGCAAGATGGCTGCCACGGTAGAGCCTCCAGTATCATGGATGTCACGCCACAGTCTTCAGCCATCACGGATGCCACTCCAGTGTTCCTGGTAATTGCGAATGTAATATCTGAAGACACATATTCGAGGCTGGCTTCCAGTTTTGTGGACCCACAGCTGATGTTGGTATTGAGCTCTGTGGCCTCAGCGGTCTAATGCCCGGCAATCTCAGAGGTTCTTCTACCTTCCACTGCCCTTCCAGTAATGGCAGTCCTCTGCTCCATTGGCCCTGCAGTGGTGGTCTACCTAAAAGTCTTCAGCTCCTCCCTGGTGGTCTCCTGTTCTGCCAGCTCCACCCTGGCTCTCCGATCCGCCTCAATCTTCGGTCCTACATCCTGTCCATGGGCCTGGGCCATCCCTCCCTCCTCCTGATCTTCACTCCACCTCCTTTCTCGATTTATTTGGAGCATCTGGAATCTGCTCCTTAAAGGTGGGGCTCTGTCACGATGCCCAGTCTGTGTTCCCCTGTATTTGTGTCAGCCATGGGCTCTTATTTTGTAGGTTTTCTGTTCCCCTTTGTTTCTGTATTCACTCCCCTGTTTGGTTCCTGTTGCCTTGTCCCTCATGTTTGATCAAAAATCAAAGTTTCTGAGATTCTCCACGTCTTACAGGTACTAAAACTATGAGAACATATTTTACTCCAGTAAGGTTAAACAGAATTAGTCAAAATACCCCAGACACATGCATTAAATGCTCCGATGCTAAAGGTAAACTTTTGCACTATATGTGGGATTGTCCATAGGTGCAAGAGTTTTGAGAAGAGGTTGTTATTCTTATTTTTAAGATGCCATCTGTACATTTTCTAATGAAACCTGACATTTTTATTTTTCCTGAGAATATTGTATACAGTAGCAGTACTTGGAAACTTGGGCACTTGGGCACTTGGGCATATGTATACTTCAAGCAAAGCGTCTAATAGTTATGTATTGGAAGAAAGTAGAAAAACCGCCAATTGCACAGTGGATCAACATCATGTCCTAAAAGGCAAAGTGTCTTTATTTGAAAATACACTGACCAAAAAAAAAAAAACAGTCAGTATCTGGCGTGACCCCATTTGCCTCACACAGTGCAACACATCTCCTTCGCATAGAGTTGATCAGGTTTTTGATTGTGGCCTGTGGAATGTTGGTCCATATTGGCAGGAACTGGAACAGGCTGTCGTATACGCCGATCCAGAGCATCCCAGACATGCTCAATGAGTGACATGTCCGATGAGTATGCTGGCCATGCAAGAACTGGGATGTTTTCAGCTTCCAGGAAATGTGTACAGATCCTTGCAACATGGGGCCGTGCATTATCATGCTGCAACATGAGGTGATGGTCGTGGATGAATAGCACAACAATGGGCCTCAGGATCCCGTCACGGTATCTCTGTGCATTCAAAATGCCATCAATAAAATGCACCTGTATTCGTTGTCCATAACATATGCCTGCCCATACCATAACCCCACCACCACCATGGGCCACTCAATCCACAATGTTGACATCAGCAAACTGCTCACCCACACAACGCCATACACGCTGTCTGCCATCTGCCCTGTACAGTGAAAACCTCTCCAAAGTGCCAGACGCCATCGAATGTGAGCATTTGGCCACTCAAGTCGGTTACGACGACGAACTGCGGTCAGGTTGAGACCTGGCCTTTTATTGTGGCCAGCCTAAGGCACACCTGTGCAATAATCATGCTGTCTAATCAGCATCTTGAGGTGTGAGGTGGATCTCGGCAAAGAAGAAGTGCTCACTAGCACAGATTTAGAGAGATTTGTGAACAATATTTGAAAGAAATAGGCCTTTTGTATACATAGAAAAAGTCTTACATCTTTGAGTTCAGCTCATGAAAAATGTGGGCAAAAACAAGCTTGTTGCATTTATAATTTTGGTCAGTGTATTTGGAAACCCTTTGTATCCTTTATTTCATGTTCAGATTTCTGTAATATAATAAAGGAGGGAGAAAGAGATCAAATTACTTGATTCTTTTATCACCTTCAGCCACAATTTATTATTGAGCTGTCAGTCATTTATTAATTTACTGTTTTTTAAATGACCTCTTTTTATTTTATGATTTGTATCCCAGACATGCATGTGTCACAATCTCTAGCTGGAGTGCCCATGAGCTCCTCTAGAGGGCTCTCCTTCTCATTCCTTTGCTACTCCACCCTGGATTGCATTTCCCATAAACCCCTGCCTAGGAACCATTTACAGACTCCTCCCAATGTTAATCAGGAGGACTATAAAAGACGCACACTTGTTCCCACTAAGGACTTAAGTGTTCAAATGTTTTTCTAGTTTCTGCGTGTTCCTTGTTTTCTGAGTTTTCTAGTTTTGCCCTGCCTGTGTTTTTACCCTGGACTGTTTCCTTGTTTTTGTGATTATTTGCTGCCTGTCCGGACCCTTGCCTGTTTGTGGATTACTCTTTTGCCTCTGCCTTGGATTATATTGTTTTCTGGTGCTTGACCAGGTTTCTATAATAAAGCATCATTTGTTATTTCTCAATAAGCAGATTGTTAAAAAATGTAACTATAAAGACAAATTAGAAAAATGACATATGACATTATGACATTCAGGCCGGCGATGGTTCCTGCATCTTTGGTGGCCTGGCGCTGGGCGTCATTGAAATAAGCGGGCACAGTGACCACAGCATGTGTGACCTTTACAAGAGCAGAAACGGTTCAGACGTTGAGTTTTACTGCAGTGTAACAGAGATTACATGTTTTCTTTATGCTGGAGTCAAAACTTTACCTTCTTTCCCAGGTAATCCTCCGCAGTCTCCTTCATTTTAGTCAGAACCATAGCAGAGATTTCCTCAGGGGTGAAAGTCTTCATCTGGTCTGATCTGATGTCCAGCTGGATGTGAGGCTTGTTGTTCTTTTCACTAACCTGGAAGAGACACAGCAGGTGTTTAATGTTTCCACTGAAGACAAAGAGATGTACAGCACTGCCACTGACAATTACAGACGTGTGTACCTTAAAGGGCAGGTATTTAATGTCTTGCTGCACGGACGAGTCGCCCCATGTGCAGCCGATCAACCTCTTGGCATCAAAGATGGTGTTCTCCAGGTTGGAGGTCAGCTGGTTCTTCGCAGCATCTTCGATGAGACGCTCACCTTCAGCGGTGAAGGCCACGTATGATGGAGTGATGCGGTTTCCCTGGTCATTGGCGATGATCTCAACACGGCCATTCTTGAACACTCCAACACTGGAACAACAATAAAACAGTTACTAGGAAAAAAACAAAAACACATTAAAAAAACAATAATTAAACTAAATAAATAGAAATATTTTTATGTATATATAAATGTATAATACTGTATATGAAGAGTTCAGATGCAAAACCAGCTAAAAGCCATCTCGGTCAAAAATGAGAAATGCTCCTGACACATGGTTTACGTCCATCAAATACTTTTACTTCAAACTCACTAAATTCCAGCCTCAGCCCAATCAGAAGTACCAGTACTTACATAGAAACCTATACAAAGTAGCCAGAAAGAAATGCTTATTTTAAAGAAATACGTCAGATGGATTTAGAGGCTTTTGCATCTGAACTCTTCATATATAATTTAATGATCCTGTGAACCCTGTATCTGAATCCAAACTCATTCTCACCATGAGTAGGTTGTCTCAAGGTCTATTCCAATCACTGTCCCAACAATTTCTTTCCTGTAACGTTCCTCCTTGTAACACCTTTCATCCTCGTACCTTTACTTCTTGTAAGTTTCCTTCTTGTCATCCTCCGTGAAAAACCACCAGCAGGAAGTACCAGACACCAGCAGGAACAGGCAAAGTAATCGCATTTTGATGTTGATCTTGTGTCAAATGGTCAGTGATTTCTGTAAAGAGTACATTAAAATTAAAGGTCACAGGTCATGACATCTAATTAATGTCCATTTGACATCTGATAGGAAACGTCCTGTAGATGTATTGCAGATGAGCAAACATTAAAAAATACCTTTTGCAGATGTAAATGCAGGCAAAAGATGTCTCTGTGATGTACGTGTGCTATCAGGGTAATAGTCTCTTACTGGCCTGTTTAGACAAGTTTTCCATAAAATAAAAACAAAACAGGCCCTGCAAATCAATAAAACAACACGCATTATACAGACACATAATATGTAATTGTATTGGATGATGTGAATTGCATTTAATATATTATATTAATACAAGACATTGCAAAGGGCTCGTAAAGGCAATTTGCCTGTTTTGGTCTCAGTTTTCACTGCATTTACATACTTTTAACCAGCAGGGGTCAGCAGTGTGTGCTGTATCAACAAATAAAAATGATAGACAATGACAACAAAATAAAATGAAATAATAAGTTAAAAAAGGGGGTGTTTATTACGACTTCCCACACCACTATAGAATAATAATTATATTACAGTTAGAAACAAATCACTGTATGGCAAGGACTGGATGGAGAAAGGTATTTGATCAGTTTCCAGTTTAAGTGATTAATAGTGGTATTATTTCATATGGAAACTTTTGTGTTAAATATAATTTAATTTGCATTCGCACCAAATTTTAATCTATTACTAAAGCCATGCCTAACTCTATTTTCTGTCTCCAGCTAATTAAAGAAATTCTCTCTTATTCTATTCACATGACTCCACATCTCATACCATTTTCAGTACAAAAGCCCTAATAATAATACCAACAGAGTTGCTTTAGGCAAGTCGCCTAAATGGTGCTTCATTTATTTTATGGTTTTTATACTTTTATATGGCATAATAATGTAAGGACCACCAGCTGGCCCAGTGGGGGTATCCAATGGCGGATGAAGGTTTCTTCCGTGTTCTGTCTCTTCAGAGCGCAAAGTTATTAAATTTAGATTAAATTCAAATCTGTCTCCATTTTATTATGACCTCACATTTGGGTTAGGATGCCAATCATTATAGATCCTTCATAGGATAATTTATCTAGATATCTAATGATTCTGTTTACTCTTAAATATTATTGTACTCGTTCATTCGGGTGCTCAAAGATATCGCTTCGGCCGTTAGCGTACCTTACAGTCACATTCTCATCAGTTTTGGATATTAGACAGAGGTAATTGACTAGTACTTTAGACGGCCGCCCCTGTGCTTGCTCATTCTAAAAGTACTTTTATTTAGTCCCCATAGGTCTGTACACACTTGAATAAAGCAACATTATCTCTAGTCAGAGGTCACGACCACTACTATATAGTAAAGCCGACCAACATTACTTTTCCGATAGTAGCTTTGGCTTGGTCATGCCATGGTCTCCCATGTACACTTAGCTAGAATAATATTACAGTAAACAGAGGTTAGGCTCACCCTATTTAGGTTGGTCGAACAACTTTCAGTTGACCTAAACACAGATTCCCTTTTAGCCCTTGCAGTCTAAGTACACTTGAACTAATACCAAGTGTTAGCCGAATCTCTAAAGATACAGTTGGTGTGCCCTATGCTCCATCTCAACCGAATTTTAGTCCGTTACTAACCTGATGCATGAAATGCGGTAACAAGGATACATCGTAATCTACTAGAGTCAATAATTACAGAGTAAATAAGAACAGAATCAATGTAACAATTTATTAGCAGTCAGGTAGATATGTATCATGCCAATTATACACCCAATTCAGAGATCAAGTCAATACAAGAAATTTCCAAGATGAATCTAGGAGTGAGATGCATATCTGACTTGAGACAAATACATAGTATGAAGTGTGTCAGCACACTTCGTACTATGGGCTCATTCTGGCTACAGAAATTGCCCTGATCTTCTTGCTACACTTCTTTAAGTACTTCAGACCCAGACTTGGCCCTAATGGCTTCTATGAAATTTGCCAAAAATCAGAATTTTTAAAAACACTACAGACACACTAAACACTAAAATATGAAATACATGCAAACTTGAAATTTAAGAGTCACAGTTTACTTGAAATTGAGACTTGCCTTCTGATTCGTTCAAGGAAAATTATCCGTTTCACAGTCAAAAGATCTGTCAAAGGTAATTCTGGTTGTTATTTTTTTGCATCAAAAAAACTAGATGGTTGAAAATAAGTGTGAGAAACTCATTTAATCTCACAAGGGTTTGAAAACCAGATATAGAAAAAGGCACAGTACAAATAGCAATAAATACATAGACTACTTACAAAAAACTTGGTTATTTGCACCTCAGTGTGCAAACTCACAAGTAATGACCAAAAAAACAACATTAGAAAATTTTAAACAGTATTCATCTGAAATGAAAAGCTTTTGTAACATTATATTATAGAATTACAGAAATAAAAACTTTTATTTAGCAGGCATGCTTTAAATTGATCAAAAGTGATGATAAAGACATTTATAATGTTACAAAATACTTCTGTTTCAGATAAATACTGTTCTTCTGAACTCTCTATTCATAAAAGAACCCTGAAAGAGATTTGAAGCTTTACTGTACATAACAAAACAGAGTCGAGACGTTCTACAACTCGTCCTTTTCGGAGGAGTTGTAGGACGGTGTGCCGGTCACGCTGCCGTACAGCTTGCTTACGATTGGCTGCACAACTTCCTCCAGCTCCTTCTTCTTTGCCTGGAAGTCTTCGAGATCCGCCTCCTGGTGAGACTCCAGCCACTCGATCTTCTCCTTAATTGCCTTCCTGATGGCCTCCTTGTCTTCAGACGACAGTTTGCCGCCCAGCTTCTCTTTGTCCCCGATCTGGTTCTTCATGAAGTAGGAGTAGCTCTCCAGCTCGTTGCGGGCGTCGATGCGATCCTTCAGCTTCTTGTCCTCATCAGCAAAGCGCTTGGCCTGGTTCACCATGCGCTCGATTTCCTCAGGCTTCAGCCGGTTCTGGTCGTTGGTGATGATGATCTTGTTTTTGTTGCCTGTGCCCTTGTCCTCGGCGGTGACGCGCAGGATGCTGTTGATGTCGATCTCAAAGGTGACCTCGATCAGAGGGACGCCGCGGGGAGCCGGAGGGATGCCGGTCAGGTCAAAGGTGCCCAGGAAGTTGTTATCCTTGGTCATGGAGCGCTCACCTGGAAAGTTGCAGGAAAATAGTGAGAACAGATTCTACGCTGAAGATTAAACAATATGTACGTTTTCGCCATTAGAGGTCGCATTTTTAAAACAATAACAAAGGTGAAGCTTGATGACAGTGTAAAGGAGAATGGAACGATGGGAGATGTCGTTTTCATCATCCAGAGATGTATGCAGAGCCGTTGAGAGACAGAGTTGCAACACTCCCATAGGCTTTCGTAGGAACTGAGGAATACGGAAGTAAAGTGTGCCATTTATTTCGTGTATGAACCCTTCACACACAATCATTTTTCTCCCAAACATATGCTTGCTGCGTTAACCAATGCCAGGACTCGCAGTTTTGCTATTTGTCCTTGCAGGGTGTTGATGTGTGTATACAATCGTATTTTTTGTGCTCTAGTTTGGAATTTGCCAATTCTTCAGGTTAACATTTTATGTGCAAGCTTCATCACTCTATGCACAGTACTGTGAATTACTTGTGCTTGTGTGTGCACTGAACAAAAAACTCCAGCGTTTCAGTGATGACTAATCTGAACACCTCTGATTGGCTATTGCATTCTTATTCCATGGAATGTCTGGATACTGGCAGGTATGCAGTAAAACCGTTTAATGCACAGAAAGTTCGTTTAATCACCATTCTATATTAATGCACTGCTTTAACTGATGAGAGAGAGAGCGAGAGGGAGAGAGAGAGAGAGAGAGAGATCGCATTGCGCTGCGCAAATACATAAACTTGTTGCATAAATGTACATAAATACATAAATGTGATCTTACTACACTATTTCATCTCTCTGGTGTCTGATTTGAACCGGGCAGAATGCTAGAGCTGCGTGTCATAACTGACTATATTATGACCCATTCGGTCAAATATTGCGCTGCAAAGGTCAATATTACTTTTAACTTGTCTATAACTTGGCAAATGACCATTGAATAGGTGGGATAATCAATGGTTTGCCATGCATTAAAGGATTTTAAATGCACTTCATGGGGGCAAATGCCCCCAGCCGCAATAGATTTAAGTTAATAGTTTAACTGTAGAACAGCATTGTTGTCAGTGTGTGTTCCCATAGTTTCTACAAGTGGAAACTGAGGATAGTGCGGATCTTACACCACTGATAGGCGACAATGACCAGGGATGAGCCATTATTTAAAATGAGAATTTCTCAGGATTTACAAATCCTCCGGGACTTTCGGGATAGCGCATGTAGTGGAGCGCGGGGCACAACCTAACACTTTTTGAATCTCTCAGTTTGTGTAAATCCATCTGGGGTTCAGAGTATATATTTTTTTTTATCTACGATAATTTCACACTTGTCTTGTACAAATATGTTGCTTTGTTTCATAATTACAGTGCAAGACCGCATTAACCATTGGGCTAGGCGGGGCTGAAGCCCCGGGGCCCGTGATTGGCTGTGTTGTAGATTGACTGGCCATTGGTAGCGCCGATCGCCAAAGCCCCACCACACCCCCACATATTAACGCTATTAGGAGCTTTTCCGTAAATTCCATGCATTACCATTAGAGATTAAAACTTCGCGTTTGAATTTGGTTTACAAATCCAATGCATTTACTCTATATTTTACTTTTGAACGACCTGTGCACGTATCTCAGGTGATCGCTGCGCCTAATGTCCGCATTCACCTCTCATCACTTCGTTTTGGCATAATCTGGAAATGGTACGCAATAGAATTTATCTTCGATAAGTAAAAATGTCAGCTTTTCTAAAAACAAAGGGGGCTATCTGAAAAAAATGAAGAGAGGGGAAAACATGAGTTAGTCTAGGTTTTTTAGGTTATTTTACTAAAGCTGATGATGGTGTGAAAGTTGTGGAATTGCAAGTGGACCGGGCACACGGAGCAGATAAAAACAGCGTCATCGTTCCCACAGATTTAAGTTTGGTTTGATTATAAACTTGCTGGATGTATAGACTATTGCTTTTTGTGTTTGAACAACGTATATTCGCGTATGGGTTGAGAGATAACCTGGTAGAAATATGTAAATCGTTTGCGCGTCATGATGTAGGCTAATCCTTTTATTTAAATGCATATTAAGCGTTGTGGTTTAAAACAAATTTAACTGTTCAAGGACATTAAGCAGCAAGGCAGAATTAATTTTGGCGAATACGCGTGTTAAGATGATTTCAGCCTGATATGCACAGAGCGCACCTGCTCGTACAGCGCCTGACTAAACTGGAGTTCTTATTCGCGCCTTGCACTTAAACGTTCAAATACACATAGTTACTTGTCAAAATGCCTGTCTCCTCATCAACGCAGTGTCTTAAAAATGAACATAGTGTAAGGTAAACCATGTGTAGTAGTAGGCTATATGAGATCTTGTCATTATATGATGAGATTTTAAAGGGATAGCTCACCCAAAAATAAAAATACTGTCATGTACTCACCCTCAAGTTGCTCTAAACCTGTATGAATTTCTTTGTTCTCCTCAACATTTCTGGTTCCCACTGACTCCAATAGTGTTTTTTTTTTTTTTTTTTTTTTTTTTCACACTATGAAGGGGGTCCAGCAACTGTTTGTTTACCAGTATTGTTTCAGCTATATTTTTTGCATTCAACAGCAGAAGGAAACTCATACAGGTTTAAAACAACAACGGAATTTGTGTAGACTATTCCTCTAAAGCAGCCTAAATGCTGCTACCATTTGTGTCAAACATTAGAAAGAAATGACTCACTGTCCTTGACTAAATCACTGAATTACATTTTTTTCGTTCTATTGTAAGACTGTTTATTTGTATTCTGAATTCTGAAATTTTAATCCAAAAAAATTGATAAGATAAAAATCCTATTTACATATATACATACATACATATATATCTCATTATATTGATAGGGGGTCCTGCAGTACGTCATAGCCCTGGGGCCCAGTGAGGTCTTAATGCGGCCCTGTTACAGTGTATATGTTTTTCGTTATTTACCTCAAAAGAAAGTGAAAAGTGACAACATGCCCCATAGGTGGGATACATTGTAACAAGTGAGGGGCACGTTGTAACATGACCATATGACAACTTAAAATGCTATCTGATCGAATGAAAAATATATATACACAACAACAAAAAAACATTTTGTCAATAAAATAAAATGATTAACTTTTTCAAATAAAATAATGGCGTTTTTTAAGAATTAAAAAAAAATCTTATTTTTGAGGTTCACAATGAACAAATCGAAACCATGCGTGGGACGGCCCTGATCGCAAAACAATGTGCGCAAATAGATGAAACACATTCAGGCATTAAGAAAAACACTCCCCTCTCTCCATCACAGCTCTCGTAGAACACGAGACACAAACGAGCCAAAATACCAGTCTTTGTTCAGCTGTTTTTTGTGGTTTCTTTTTAAAATCCATAAAAGTAAATAGTGAAAGTTACATGGCTAATGTCATAGAATAGCATAGTTTAATATAGCGGGGCAGATTGTAACGCAGTGTTACAACTTTTCCCATCAGCGCGACTGGAATATAAAACTGGTTTGTGTCTTCTGCTGACTTGCCAAGCATTAATAAACTATCTAAACTGATAAATAACAGATTGGCGATTAAAATAATGGCAGATTTGTCTCATTTTAAATGAATACTAAAAACTGAGAAGAAAAATTTACTTCAGCAAATATACTTTTACTATGGTAAAATGAATATTCAGCGGTATCATCAAAGGGCTTTTGAATTTTGGCGCACTTTTTTCTCTGTGTAGTGTTGCTATGGCAACTAGGAAATGCCGTATATTTGGTTATGCTAGCTTGTGTGGAAATATTTAAACCACTTGTGTTACAATTAACCCCGCTTTAGTTTGTGCCCCGCGCACCCCTACATGACTGCAAGAAATACAGTCTCACACTGTGTGTGGTTTTTGGAAATTTTATCAAGAAAATCTTACAAATTGTGCCTTTAAAGACGACTGAAAATTTCGAAACTGCTTTAAAAAAGCCATAAATCCACAAGTTTTGCCTCTTTGTCGCCATCTCTGTTTAAAACCTGCAATTACAGTTATTTGCGGAATGCTTGCATTTCCCATGAAAACCTACCAGCACCACTCAAATTAGAAAACATTATAAGCTTACCGTTATGAATCGGGCTAAGGTAAGGAGATAGTTTTGAACACTGACTGGTTATGTACTTGCTCAAAATTAAATTTTGGATTATGTTTAACCAAAAAAAAAAAAAAAAAAAAAAAAAAAAAGTTACAGACTGCAGCTTCAAGTTGTTTTTAACATCTAAAACAAAACCAATAAAACTGTTTTCAAATAAACTAAATAAAAATGGGTCCGTTTTGAAAAAAAAAGGCTCACCCTCATACACTTCGATGACCATGATTTCCTGGTTGTCAGTAGTGGTTGTGAAGGTCTTGGATTTCTTGGTGGGCACAGGGGTGTTCCTAGGAATAAGTTTGGTCATCACTCCTCCAACCGTCTTGATGCCCAGGGTCAAAGGGCAAACGTCCAGAATCACCAGGTCACCTGTTCAACACATTTCAGCCATTAAGCATCTCACAAGAGATTTGGCATGATTATACAGCCCAGCCCTGGATGTGTCCATCATCAGAGGTTGCAGACGAACTCACCGGTGTCCTCTTCTCCTGACAGGACTCCGGCCTGGACGGCGGCTCCGTAAGCCACAGCTTCGTCAGGGTTGATTCCTCTGGTCGGCTCCTTGCCATTGAAGAACTCCTTCACCAGCTGCTGGATCTTGGGAATGCGAGTGGAGCCGCCGACCAGGACGATCTCATCGATCTCAGACTTCGTCAGGTCAGAGTCTTCTAGAACTTTCTGCACTGGTTTCAGGGTGGAGCGGAACAAGTCCTGTGAGGTGAAAAGTGCAAAACATTGGTTATTTTCCACAGATACAGGCACAATCATGGTTATTTTTGTAATCAAAAGTTTTAGTAATCTACTGAGAGTTATTTGTCATTTTAAAAGGAACGGAAAGGATGTGACATGTGGCCAAGTATGGTGTTATTTCAGTTAACATTTTTTTTTATTGTAATGAAAATGCACATTTTAGTTTCTTTTTACAGTATTTATTAATATTTTGAATAAGTTGTTTCTAAATTAATATTGAGATATCATTTTTAATAGTTTTTGCTTTTAATTTTTTAAATACAATTTTTATTTCAATTTTAGTAAATAAATAAAAAAATAAAAACGAATAAAAACTTAGATTATAAAAAAAAAATAACTGTAAGTAAATTTCCCCCCAGTATTTTCAAATTTCAGTTTTATCCAAATAATTATAATATTATTAATTAATATTATTCATTAATTGTAGCTCTAGATTTGTTGATAAAGCTTCTCTTACCATGTTGAGCTCCTCAAACTTGGCGCGGGTTAGCGTCTCGGAGAAGCCTTCACCCTCGAAGAAGTACTCGATATCGATGCGGGCCTGATGTTGGGTGGACAGTGTTCTCTTTGCCTTCTCCACCTCACGACGCAGCTTTTGCATGGCGCGGTGGTCCTTGCGCACGTCCATTCCGGTTTTACTCTTGTAGAGCTTGATGAAGTACTCCATGACGCGCTGATCAAAGTCTTCGCCACCGAGGTGAGTGTCTCCGTTGGTGCCCTTTACCTTGAAGACGCCGTTATTGATGGTCAGTAGGGAAACGTCAAAGGTGCCTCCGCCGAGATCAAACACCAGGATGTTCTTCTCACGGCCCGTCTGGTCCAGACCGTAAGCGATGGCGGCGGCCGTTCTGTGGAGATGTCCATCAGGGTTACAAGTAACAATACTTGCCATAAACACGTTATCTGAATAACATTTTTTTTAAAAAAATGATTCCAGTTCGAAACGAGTGTATATGTTCCATTCAAAGGGTATTGAAGTGTGCGAGACGTGAATTTAAATTATATTTATTTACAGAGGTATATGATGTCACAGTTCACGCTTCAAGTTTCGTCTGTGTGTGAAGACGCACAAGTGAAGTTAACAGGGAGTTGGGAGCAATGAACACTGTGTAGGGATTGTTAGAGCCATAAAGAACATTAAGTTATTTCAAATATTTTTCTATAATATTATGTTATTTGTATTAAGAATGGCTGTTATTGTTATTTGATATACAGTTTCCATATTCTAATATTTGTATTGCATACTGTTCAAAGGTTGATTTCAGTCTCATACGTAAGCGTCCGTTGAAAAAGAAGAAGAACCATAGGGCTTGGTGTTAGACAGTCTTTTGACCGTTCGTTGAAACCATATTTAATTTGAAGCTTGAAGAAATGCAAATAGTTCTTAAGTTTGATTTCTGATTTTTGTTGTATCCTGACAAACGAAAAGTAAACTTTTACACAACAAGTTTGTGGTCAAATCCTTTGAGTAGATCGCCATTATGGGATCATATCAATCGGAACACAGTTCACAGTTCATCTGCCAACACAGGTATATGTTCAAACCATGTAAAAGTGAATTCTGCATAATGAGTGGCCTTTAATAGCGGACAACAGAAAAATTAAATCCATTTTTAAATTAGTAATAAAAGCTGTAATGGCATATTAATCATACTAAAATTACACTGTGTCGAACAAACACCTAGAAGAAAACGACCCGTTTTACAAGAAAGCAGAAGTAATTTGATACTTACGGTTCATTGATGATCCTAATGACGTTCAGGCCGGCGATGGTTCCTGCATCTTTGGTGGCCTGGCGCTGGGCGTCATTGAAATAAGCAGGCACAGTAACCACAGCATGTGTGACCTTTAGAAGAGCAGAAACTAATCAGATGTTGAGTTTTACTGCAGTGTAACAGGGATTACACGTTTTCTTTATGCTGGAGTCAAAACTTTACCTTCTTTCCCAGGTAAGCCTCCGCAGTCTCCTTCATTTTAGTCAGAACCATAGCAGAGATTTCCTCAGGGGTGAAAGTCTTCATCCGGTTTGATCCGATGTTCAGGTGGATGTGAGGCTTGTTCTTCTTCTCAATAACCTGGAAGAGATGCAGCAGGTGTTTAGCCTTCTCCATTGAAGTCAAATGGCATGTATAGTTCAAATACAGTTTAAACACAAGCTGGCAGATGTGTGTACATTAAAAGGCAAGTATTTAATGTCCTCCTGCAAGGACGAGTCGCCCCATGTGCGGCCGATCAACCTCTTGGCGTCAAAGACGGTGTTCTCAGGGTTGGAGGTCAGCTGGTTCTTCGCAGCATCTCCGATGAGACGCTCACCTTCAGCGGTGAAGGCCACGTATGATGGAGTGATGCGGTTTCCCTGGTCATTGGCGATGATCTCAACACGGCCGTTCTCAAACACTCCAACACTGGAATAACAATAAAATAGTACAAATCCATATGTTAATTATAAATAATAGACAAATGTGTTAATGCTGAGCATTAATAGGGAAAAAAAATAAACACACATTAAAAAACACTAATTAAACAAGATAAATAGAAAGATTTTTTTTAATGTGTATATGTATATTTAAATGTATTATTATTTAATACATATCATTTAATGATCCTGTGAACCCTGTATCTGAATCCAAACTCATTCTCACCATGAGTAGGTCGTCCCAAGGTCTATTCCAATCACTGTCCCAACAATTTCTTTCCTGTAACGTTCCTCCTTGTAATAACTTTCGTCCTTGTCACTTTCCTTCTTGTCGTCCTCTGTGAAAAACCACCAGCAGGAAGTACCAGACACCAGCAGGAACAGACAAAGCAACCGCATTTTGATGTTGATCTTGTGTCAAAAGAGTACTTTAAAATTAAAGGTCACAGATCAGGACATCTAATAAATGTCTATTTGACATCTGATAGGAAATGTCCTATAGATGTATTGCAGATGAGCAAGCACTAAAAAATACCTTTTACAGATGTAAATGCAGGCAAATAGATGTATCCGTGATGTACGTGTGCTATCAGGGTAATAGTCTCTTATTGGCCTGTCTAGAGAAGCTTTCCATAAAACAAACACAACAAGCCCTGCAAATTAATAAAAGAACACATTATACAGACACTTGATATGTAATGGTATTTGATGATGTGAATTGCATTTAATATATTATATTAATACAAGACATTTGCAATTGGCTTGTAAAGGCAATTTGCATGTTTTGGTCTGAGTTTTCATTGCATTTACATTATTTTAACCAGCAGGGGTCACCAGCGTGTGGTGTATCAACAAATAGGCAATGACAACAAAATAAAATAATAAATTTAAAAAGTTGTTTAATACAACTTCACACCAATCATAACTTCACCCCACACAATACATCCCTATGGAATAATAATTATATTACAGTTAGAAACAAATCACTGTATGGTAAGGACTGGATGGAGAAAGGTATTTGATCAGTGTCCAGTTTAATTGATTAATAGTGGTATTATTTCATATGGAAACTTGTGTGTTAAATATAATTTAATTTGAAATCGGACCAAATTTGAATCTATTACTAAAGCCATGCCTAACCAGCTAATTAAAGAAATTCTCTCTTATTCTATCCGTATGACCCCACATCTCCCACCACTTTCAATTAATGGTTGTGATTTCAAAGAAAGTCACCTTTCAAACAAAATTACTAGAAATATGTTGAACAATATTTCTAATCTTATAGTAGTTTACAGAAACTAAATTTCATAATTTCTCAAAAGATCCCATTTACATACTTAGAACCAAATATTGAATATTTCCTTTATCTCCAAACGTTAAAGAAATGTTAACATTTTAAGTGCGATATGTCCATCCAGTGAATATTTACGATTTGGATTTGTGATGATATTGAAACCACAGATCATTTGTTTTTCCACTGTATGTATGTGATGGTTTATGGTCTGATATTCATGACTGGCTTTATTTAGGTGTCATCATTGTGAATGACATCATCTATGGACTTGTTATGAACAATAACAAACATGACTAACAACATCTGTGTGCTGGGAAAATTTTAGATACACTAATCTAAGAACTTAAAAGTGAAACCAACGTTTTGTGCATTTTATAATAATGAGTTTATTCCAATACAAAACAACCCTAATAATAATAATAATAATAATAATAATACCAACAGAGTTGCTTTAGTCAAGTAACTTAAATGTTGCTTCAATTATTTTATGGTTTTTATACTTTTTATATGGCATAATAATATATGATAACGTAATATTTAAATGTTAGTAAATTGACTTGAATGTTCATAAACCCCTAAATCAATGTCCTGGATTCAATCATTTCGACACACAATGCTTTCAGAGTAAAGAATTCACGTGACTGGAAAGAAAACGAGCTTTCCTTTTTCGTTGATCGCACTTTGAAGCTTCAGTATCATGTGTAACATCACCAGACCCAATTATGCTACGAGTACAGCACAAAACTCCAAATAATGGCTGCAGAGCAGAATTAATTATACTCTCTGATAATCACAATTCAAAAAATGGCCATTAAATTCTATTCCCACCTAAAAAATACTTAGTGCACAAACCAAACTGACCAATTAACTTACTGATCAACTTAAATTTCTGAACTAATTTAGAATATTTCAATATAGCTTAAGTGTTACGAACGGTGCTAATGAATTAGGTGAGGTAACTACTACCATGAAATGCCATTAGATATTAATGTGCAGAAGTTCCGATTTTCAGCCACTGGAGTCTGATAAAATATTATTTCAATCTGGATCTTCAATCTTTTTTTTTTTATAGAAAATATTCCCATGGACAATCCCAGCAGAGAAGTGTGGGAAAAGGCATCTCGTTCAAGGTCACAAAGCGATTCTCGAGGTTTTTTTAAATAATAATTATAAAATAAAGATAGGGCGCTAAAGTTATGCTAGAACACTTACCTGATCAGACACCCGATCCTTCAGATGCCAGTGAATCGATTAAAATGGTCTTCAAACACAGTCCAATAATAGAGAGTGCATCTTTGGTCTAGGGTTTAAAACTTTAGTATGACTATGGCACTCTTTCAGATTTAAAAAGCTTTTATTATGGCTACAGTAAATCAAACAACAACAGAAAAAAAAAAAAAAAAAAACCCAATGCGTCTCGGCTCATGCCATCGAGACCGCAAACAATAAACCCAACACAAGTGATCCAGTGTCATTCATTAAGTCAGCTGATTAGTAGACAATTGCCATGTGACCAACAACTCTATTCAGCATTAAACATTCACAAAACAGCGCATTTTCACACTCAGAAAATATAGCAATTTTTTTTTTTACGCCATTTCAAATTTTAAACAAAAAAAGTATTTTATTTTAATTTATAAATCCAAAATGTCTCTCTTTGGTTACGTTTAAGTTCTCTGTTTCGTTTCCTCTTAGTAATATTCACAAGATCAATAGGATATTCTTCATTACCCCTCCTGATGGCATATTTGTGTTCAGCCAATCGATCCAGTCATCGTCATTTTGTTCTCCCAATATAAAACACCTTACATTGAGGATATTCTAGTCTATAAATAACACGAGTAGTTTGACAATTAATAAAATGTTTAATAGAATAGATATAATTTGTATTTTCATCTAAGAATGTTTTACCTTGCATTATCGCAATGATTACAGTCATGACATTTAAAACAACCCTTAGTTTAATTCCCTAACCAAGAACTTTCATGGGTAGGTGGTAAATAGCTATGCACTCATTTATTAATAAGGTTGTATTTTATATTTAAAGGGCTGAGGATTATTATTCAATAAAAAATTCAATTAATTTTTGAAATCCAACAGTTATCCAATCCTTGTTGCAACAGTTAGTCTGGTTAAACTATTTATTTGTTGAAATTTGGTAAATATTTCTCATCAAGTGTCACAAATCTGCATGCAAAGCTTCGCCACACGGATATTATTATTATTATTATTATTAATAATAATAATAAATTGAGGATTCTTTAAATAGAAAGACATAAAGATCAGATCAGTATTTAACTGTAATAAAAAGCTTTTGTAACATTATATTATAGAATTTTAGAAATATATACTTTTATTTAGCAGGCATGCTTTAAATTGATCGAAAGTGATGATAAAGACATTTATAATGTAACGAAAGATTTGTATTTCAGATAAATACTGTTCCTCTGAACGTTCTATTCATAACAGAAACCTGAAAGAGATTTGAAGCTTTACATTTACCCATCTCATACAAAAATGTCCATCGTGTTCAATATGAACACCTTAGAGAGGCGAGGGCGTCAGTGAGTCCGGACGGTCTACAACTCGTCCTTTTCGTCGTCGCCCTCCGACGGTGTCCCGCTTGCGCTGTCGTACAGCTTGCTTACGATGGGCTGAACGACTTCCTCCAGCTCCTTCTTCATGGTCTGGAAGTCCTCGAGATCTGCATCCTGGTGAGACTCCAGCCACTCGATCTTCTCCTCAATGGCCTTCTTGATGGCCTCCTTGTCGTCGGACGACAGTTTGCCGCCCAGCTTCTTTTTGTCCCCGATCTGGTTCTTCATGAAGTAGGCGTAGCTCTCCAGCTCATTGCGGGCGTCGACGCGCTCCTTCAGCTTCTTGTCCTCATCAGCGAAGCGCTCGGCCTCGTTCACCATGCGCTCGATTTCCTCAGGCGTCAGCCGGTTCTGGTCGTTGGTGATGATGATCTTGTTCTTGTTGCCTGTGCCCTTGTCCTCGGCGGTGACACGCAGGATGCTGTTGACGTCAATCTCGAAGGTGACCTCGATCAGAGGGACGCCGCGGGGAGCCGGAGGGATGCCGGTCAGGTCAAAGGTGCCCAGGAGGTTGTTATCCTTGGTCATTGAGCGCTCACCTGGTAAAGAGTGAGAACAAATGAAGAGTTCAGATGCAAAACCAACTAAATTTATCTGATGTCTTTCTTTAAAAAATGCATTTTTATCAGGCTCAGATGTATAGGTTTCTATGTAAGTACCGGTACTTCTGATTGGGCTGAGGGTGGTATTTTGGCGAGTTTGAAGAAAAAGTATTTGATGGACGTGTACTATGTGTCAGGAGCATTCACTCAGTATCATTATCTCATTTTTGACCGAGATGGCTTTTAGCTGGTTTTGCATCTGAACTCTTCAAATTCTGCTCTGAAGATTAAAAGCACAATAAGTTTTCCCCACTAGAGGTCGCATTTTTTAAACAATAATAAAGGTAAAGCTTGATGGTGCTATAAAGGAGAGTGGAATGATGGGAGTTGTCGTTGTCACCATCTAGAGATGTATGCAGAGCTGTTGAGAAACACATTTGAGACACTCCTGTAGGAACTGAGGAATGCAGAAGTAAAGCATTTCATGGAGCAGACAATAGTTCCAAACGACCAATAGTTCCAGCATTGAAGCCGTGTCTAGAGCATTTTAAATGGGGAGCGGGGGATGGCGAGGTTCTTAGTGAGTTATTTCTACCTATTTTAGCCTTGAAATTTTATTTCATCACTGTAACCCAATGTATTGATTAAGTTTTGTATTGATAAGACATCCTACTAGCTGCATCAACTCTTCAATTATCCACCTCATCTTCGTTTTTCAACTCTTCAGTTCTTCACTCATCCATCTTTGTTTAACTGAATGCCATTCCTAAGGGAGCGGTAGGACATTGCTTTTACACATATCACACGGAACTGAACTTATTTTTTTTCCAAGGAACTTTGAATTTATTTGAATTTTTGAACTTTCCATCTCCCTTTCAATTTTTCCAAATGAAATTGTTGTTGGGATTGTCTATTGTATACTGTTGTCTACTCACTCTGTTTTTTCCCAAGTTGCCAGGAAACAAAAACACTTCATCTAATTGCTTAAAATACATTTTCCTGGTTAGCAAGACAGTTTTGTGTGTGGTATTCAAAACCTTGATATTCAAAACCTTTTATTTAATATCTTTGTGGTCGACATACAGGAAAAAACCAAGTTCCTCTGATAAACCTAGACAGCTAGTATAGATCATACAGCCCTGACATAAGAGTTGAAGTCAGGGTTACATTACCACATGAGAAAGTTTACATATTCAATGAAGAAAAACACTTCAAAGGGACTTCAAGGCTTTACTCAAGTGAAAACACTAGCCTACTAGCCGGAACTCTTTCTTTACCTTTACAAATGTGACGTAATGGCACAAAGGTGAACAATGGCATGCTTGTATTTCCCGCAAAAACCTACCAGTACCACTCAAATTAGAAAATTATTACAAGATTTGTGAATCGGGTTAAGGTAAGGAGATAGTTTTGAACACTGGCTGGTCATGTACTTGTTTAAAATTGATTTTGGATTTTTTTTTTTTTTTTTACATTTTATCTTCAAAATCTAAAATAAAACCAATAAAACTCTTTTCGAATAAACAGAATAAAAATGGGGTCATAAATGTAATCAAACAAGATTAAGTTTTGACTCTTAAAAAGTATTGCTCACCTTCATAAACCTCGATGGTCACGATTCGCTGCTTGTCAGTAGTGGTGGTGAAGGTCTGGGATTTCTTAACTGGTATGGGGGTGTTCCTGGGAATGAGTTTGGTCATCACTCCTCCGATCGTCTCAATGCCCAGGGTCAAAGGGCAAACATCCAGAACCACCAGGTCACCTGTTCAACACATTTCAGACATGAATTAAGCATCTCCCAAGAAACTTGGTGTGATTATACAGCCCAGCCCTAGATATGTCCATTATCAGAGGTCAGGGGCGTAGCACCAAATTCTGGGCCCTATGCACAAGCAGTGGCCATGGGCCCCCGTAAGCTTGAGGTTCACAACTACCTACAACTAACCTTACTACTAATCTAAGAACTCTTATATGTATAACAAAAAAAGCCTTATTACACAACTTCTCTGAATTTCTGTTTTATTTGCAGAATCAATCAACTGATGCATTTACCCAAAATATTAGCATTTACATTAGTTAACAACATTTATTGTGATCTTAAAATTATATTTAAAGGAAAAAAAATTTCACTCCTCAGGGGCCCTCCCCCCACTTGGGGCCCTGGTAATTTAGTCCCACTTTTCACCCAACTACGACACCCCTGTCAGAGGTTGCAAACGGACTCACCGGTGTCCTCTTCTCCTGACAGGACTCCGGCCTGGATGGCGGCTCCATAAGCCACGGCCTCATCGGGGTTGATTCCTTTGGACGGCTCCTTGCCATTGAAGAACTCCTTCACCAGCTGCTGGATCTTGGGAATGCGAGTGGAGCCACCGACCAAGACGATCTCATCGATGTCAGACTTCTTCAGGTCAGCATCTTCTAGAACCTTCTGCACTGGTGTCAGGGTGGAGCGGAACAAATCCTGCGAGGAGAAAAGCGCAAAACATTGGTTATTTTCCATGCATTCACCAGATAAAGGCACAATCACGGCTATTTTGTATATTTAATAAACTACAACAGTATGTATCAATATTTTGATACATAAATTTGTTTTTTTATTTTTAGATTTTCAGTTTTCATTTTAATTCAAAAGTTTTAGTAATCTACTGGGAGTTATTTGTAATTTTAAAAGGAAAGGAAAGGACGTAACTTTGATGTTATTTCAGTTAACATTTATTTTATTTCAACTAATGAAAATGCTGTTTTTAGTTTTCTGTTACATTATTGATCATTTTGAATTATTTTTAAGGTTTCAGTAATTTTGAGATGTCATTAGTAAGTGTTATAATGGTTACGGATCAGCGATCTCCACATAAAATTGATTGTGTAGAGACTTAGAAATTGTCGTAGAGACTTGAAACTTGGAGGGATGGTACTCACACCGCCTACAACGTCAACAATGCTCGCCCCAATCGACCTGATGGGTCTATAATGGACATTTGCGTATGTCAAAAGAACATGGCCACCTTTGGCAGATGAAGTTTGAGCACCTATTATACATAACGGCAGCCAATCGGAACAAAACTCTGTGGGCCTGTTTGACTCACGGCCCCAAAGGTCTGTGAGAAATTTAAAACAAATCGGCCACTACGAGGGCGATATCGCGTTTTTCCAGGGGCGTAAACGATTGTGCGATTTTCCACACATACTGTACATATGATATTCATGAATCATATGACAGAACTCCTAGTTTCCAACAACTTTGCCTCTAGAACCACTGCTGTCAATCAAATTATTTGTTAAATGATTAAAAAGACGCAAGAAAAACTACTTTTGTGAACTAGTCCTAGGTTTTTCACTCAGTCTGGAAGAAAACACTGCAGTACAATTCTC
This sequence comes from Cirrhinus mrigala, assembly GCA_036247105.1. NCBI lineage: Eukaryota > Metazoa > Chordata > Actinopteri > Cypriniformes > Cyprinidae > Cirrhinus > Cirrhinus mrigala. Next base: position 47,628,276 of record CM070011.1, read on the forward strand.
TGGACTTCAGGTCCATAATTTTCAAAAATGTTGAAATTTACCCGTTGGGAAGCTATAAGCACATGCAACAGGTGATTATAAACAAGCATGCAAAGATTAGGGGAGATCGAACCACAGCTGGTCGCTCTAACAGTCATAAACGTTACAAAACATATACTTCTATGGTAAATTACCTGTTTGCAAAAAAAAAAAAAAAAAAAAAAAAAAGCATGTCCTTTTTGCTATGTGCGTAAATGCCTTAAAGCGCTTGCATCTATAAATATATATTTTATTCGTTTTTGGTTTTGATTTTTTGTTTAATTAATTTTATATTTTAATTTAAGTAAATTAATACAAAATAAATAAATCTTTAAAAAACTCGAACTAAAAGAAAATTTCCCCCCAGTGTTTATATTTTTTACATTTCAGTTTTATTCAAATAAATTAATTTTATCTTTTATTGATCGAATCTTTTATTAATACTATTAATTAACTAGTTTTATTAATATTTTTAATAATTTGTAGTTTTAGCTTTGTTAAGGTTTTGTTGATAAAGAGAGCTTCTCTTACAATGTTGAGCTCCTCAAATTTGGCGCGGGTCAGCGTCTCAGAGAAGTCTTCACCCCTAAAGAAGGACTCGATCTCGACGCGAGCCTGATGGTGGGTGGACAGCGTTCTCTTGGCCTTCTCCACCTCACGACGCAGCTTCTGCATGGCGCGCTTGTCCTTACGCACATCCTTTCCGGTTTTGCTCTTGTAGAGATTGATGAAGTGCTCCATGACGCGCTGATCAAAGTCTTCGCCACCGAGGTGAGTGTCTCCATTGGTGGCCACCACCTCGAAGACGCCGTTATCGATGGTCAGAAGGGAAACGTCGAAGGTGCCGCCGCCAAGATCAAACACCAAGATGTTCTTCTCACCGTCCTCCTTGTCTAGACCATACGCGATGGCGGCGGCGGTTCTGTGGAGATGTCCATCATTGAACAAAAACATTTAAAAATATATATATTTCTAAATAATGTTATTTCAAGTGACAATAATTGCAATAAAAACATTATCTGAAATAAAAATATTTAATAGAATCATTTTATTCAGTTAAAGTTAGCAAAGTACTTAAGCAAGCTCTTATCGCATTACAGTCCTTCACCTACGCTGCATTCTCAAAACTCTGGCCATTACCTAGAATCTCAAAATCAACTGCGGGCGACAGATCCTTTCACTATTTAGTGCCCAAACTCCAGTCCAGATGGTGGATCAGTACCTTGAGATGACTTCTACAGCCCTGAATATCAACGGAGACCATGTCAGCTAGATGAGCCCCAGAGACAGATCCCCAGCGAAGACCTTGTCACCAGACAGCCATCGGCGCAAGACCACGGGAACCAGATGAGTCCTCTGTACAGTGTGACTGAGCCTGGTTTCTCTTAAGGTTTTTTCTCCATTTCTGTCACCGATGGAGTTTTGGTTTCTTGCCAGTGTCGCCTTTGGCTTACTTAATTAGAGAGACTATTATTTTCTAGCAATATTATGGGCTTGACTGCACAGACACTATTTGAAGAGAACTGAACTGAGCTGGACGATGACATCATTGAATCAATGATGATGAACTGACTTTATGTAATGAACACTAGCTGCACTCCAACCTTTGCCACTCAATCCTGGGCTGCGTTTCCCATTGCCCGGACTCATCATGCCTGGCTGTTGCCTGTATTTTGTGTTTCTGGATTGTCCCAATAGAAGCTATGTTTGGATCTCCAACCTTTCAAGTCTTGGATCTACATATGGGAAGTGGGATGAAACAGGTTGATATTACAGAGTTCGCGCCGCACTGACCTGTCCACGAGCGCGGAGAAAATGCCTACAACCAAAGACAACTCGCTGAGGGCGAAAACTATGGCAATGCAGGGCTGTAATTTAGCGGCCGTAGGCAGGGACTAAACAATGCGATGTCACACTGCTGAGAGAATCAAAACGGAATGCCTAGTGAGACAGGTTTAGTTTAATGGGGATTAAAAAAATAAAGACTGAATGGATTTTATTATTATTATTTTTATTTTATTTTTTTATCATTGTAGGGTGTCCATATATCCACATTTATGTAAAAGTGGATTCTGCAAAATTGGTGCCATTTAATAGTGGACAGTATAAAAATTAAATATATTTCAAATTATTAATAAAACCTATAACAGCAATCAATTATACTAAGATAAGACTAAACTTGATTTAAACAAACACCTAGAAGAAAACGACCCATTTTACAAGAAAGCAGAAGTAATTTGATAGTTACGGCTCATTGATGATCCTAATGACGTTCAGGCCGGCGATGGTTCCTGCATCTTTGGTGGCCTGGCGCTGGGCGTCATTGAAATAAGCGGGCACAGTGACCACAGCATGTGTGACCTTTAGAAGAGCAGAAACAAATCAGATGTTGAGTTTTACTGCAGTGCAACTGAGATTAGATGTTTTCTTCGTGCTGGAGTCAAAACTTTACCTTCTTTCCCAGGTAAGCCTCCGCAGTCTCCTTCATTTTAGTCAGAACCATAGCAGAGATTTCCTCAGGGGTGAAAGTCTTCATCTGGCCTGATCCGATGTCCAACTGGATGTGAGGCTTGTTCTTCTTTTCAATAACCTGGAAGAGATGCAGCAGGTGTTTAGCGGTCACCATTGATGTCAAAGGCAGGTATAGTTCAAATACAGTTTAAACACAAGCTGCCAGACGCGTGTACCTTAAAAGGCAGGTATTTAATGTCCTCCTGCAAAGACAAGTCGCCCCATGTGCGGCCGATCAACCTCTTGGCGTCAAAGACGGTGTTCTCAGGGTTGGAGGTCAGCTGGTTCTTCGCAGCATCTCCGATGAGACGCTCACCTTTGGCGGTGAAGGCCACGTATGATGGAGTGATGCGGTTTCCCTGGTCATTGGCGATGATCTCAACACGGCCGTTCTTGAACACTCCAACACTGGAGCAACAATAATAAACTCATGTGTTAATTATATATTATAGAGAAATGTTTTAATGCTGAGCATTACTAGGAAAAAGATAAAGACATTAAAAAACACTAATTAAATAAACAAAATATATGAACACACACACACTTTAATGATCCCGTGAACCCTGTATCTGAATCCAAACTCATTCTCACCATGAGTAGGTCGTCCCAAGGTCTATTCCAATCACTGTCCCAACAATTTCTTTTCTGTAACGTTCCTCCTTGTAATAACTTTCCTCCTTGCCACTTTCCTTCTTGTCACTTTCTTTCTTGTCACTTTCCTTCTTGTCGTCTTCTGTGAAAAACCACCAGCAGGAAGTACCGGACACCATCAGGAACAGGCAAAGCAATCGCATTTTGATGTTGATCTTGTGTCAAATGGTCAGTGATTTCTGTAAAGAGTACTTTAAAAATAAAGGTCACAGGTCAGGGCATCTAATAAATGTCTGTTTGACATCTGATAGTATTGCAGATGAGTAAACACTCTAAAAAAATACCTTTTGCAGATGTAAATGCAGGCAAATAGATGTATTTGTGATGTAAATGTGCTATTAGGGTAATTGTCTCTTATTGGCCTGATTGGACAAGCTTTCAATAAAACAAACACAACAAGCCCTGCAAATCAAAAAAAGAACACATATTATACAGACACTTAATATGTAATGGAATTTGATGATGTGAATTGCATTTAATATATTATATTAATACAAAACATTTGCAATACTTTTGTAAAAGCAATTTGCATATTTTGGTCTGAGTTTTCATTGCATTTACACGATCTTAACCAGCAGAGGTCACAAGCGTGTGGTGTAATACAACTATGAACAAATAAAAATGAATGACAACAAAATAAAATAAAAAAATAAAGAATAAATTAAAAAAGAGGGTGTTTAATACAAATCCACACCAATCCATAAGTTCACCCCACACAATACACCTCTATAGAATAATAATTATATTACAGTTAGAAACAAATCACTGTATGACAAGAACTGGATGGAGAAAGGTATTTGATCAGTGTCCAGTGGAATTGACAGTAATAGTGGTATTATTTTATGTGGAAACTTTTGTGTTAAATATAATTTAATTTGCAATCAGACCAAATTTGTATCTATTACTAAAGCCATCCCTAACTATATTGTTTGTCTCGCTAATTAAAGAAATTTTCTCTTTTTTTATCCCCATGACCCCACATCTCCCACCACTTTCAGTTGATGTCTGTGATTTCAAAGAAAGTCATCTATCAAACAAAATTATTAGAAATATGTTTAACACTTCCAATCCTATAATAGTTTACAGAAACTCAATTTCAGATAATATCTCAAAAGCTACCATTTACATACTTAGAACCAAATATTTTACATTTCCCTTGTCTCCCAAAATAATTTTTTTTTACATTTTAAGTGGGATATATCCATTCAGTGAATATTTACGACTAAAATTTGGATTTGATTCTAATAAATGCATATTTTGTGGTGATACTGAAACCACGTATCCTTAGAAACGTTATTGTGAAGAACATTATCTATGGACTTGTTATAAACAATAACAAAAATGACTTACTGGTTAACAACATCGTTAACCAGTCAACAAATTTTAATTTATAAATTAAATCTTAACATTTAGCGAAGGCAGGGTTTGTTTGTGAGCTGCGCGCTCGGGTTTATGCTATAATTTTGACCTGCTACAAGATGGCACTGTTTTCCACACTACTGATGCTTCGAATCTTTTCCCGAAACAATCAGAGAGAAGCTTAACTTCTTCATTCCTAGTTCGGTCTGCAGACAGAATCTCTAGTATTGGGTGCCATTTAGTCAAATTAATTTAGTGAACTCTTGGTTTGGGAGTGGGCCCCGGACTTCACACCCCAATAAAGGAAGCCATCGCGCTGTACGGGTGTGAAGTCCGGGGAAGTCCTTTATGGCTTCCATTTGCGATTTGACTATTTTGATATTTCAGACTGGATATTTTTCTTAATAGCATAAAATCTCTCGCTGACGTTAACAAATTTCATATATACAAAACTGAGAACCTGAAACCAGTGTTTTGTGCATTTTATAATGAATTCACAACTTGAATTTATAGTGCAATATAACCTTTGTTCTTTATGGAAGAATATGATTTACAGAAAAAAACTTTAATTTTTTTTTTTCTTTCATGCACCTGTCCTGTATATTCTAATACAAAATGTACAGATATTGCCAAGTTGTTGTTATATGATTAACTGCTTAATTTAAATACATAAGTAATAGTAATAGTAATAATAATAATTAAAAAATAGAATTTGGAAGTGGTTCAGATTATTTGAGGCTTCGAAAAGCTTCGTTTCTCCCATCCCTAGACAAAATTCTTACCTGATAACAGTATAAGCACTTGTCTAAAGGGTGTGTGTGCTGTCTGTCTCTCTCCTCTCTGTGTTTCCCGTGATTTATGTCTCAACTGTGATCTATGTCGATGCGCTCACCTAAAATTCTCAGTTCCCCGCACACCTCTGGGACTCTTATGAATATTCATGTATGCTCCGGTGAACGCTCTCACTGGTTTGCGTCAGCTTGAGATTTTATGCTATTAAGAAAAATATCCATGCTGAAATATCAAAATAGTCAAATCGCAAATCGGTGAAAGAAGCCATCGCGCTGTACGGGTGTGAAGTCCGGGGCCTACTCACAAACCAAGAGTTCACTAAATTAATTTGACTAAATGGCACCCAATACTAGAGATTCTGTCTGCAGACCGAACTGAAGAAGTTAAGCTTCTCTCTGATCGTTTCGGGAAAGATTCGAAGCAGGAGTGTGGAAAACAGTGCCATCTTGTAGCAGGTCAAAATTATAGCATAAACCCGAGCGCGCAGCTCACAAACAAACCCTGACTTCGAAAGATTTAATTTATAAATTAAAATTAAATGTACTAGTAGTAGGCCTAATAACAACAATAATATTATAATGCCAACAGAGTTGCTTTAGGCAAGTAAATGCTTCAATTGTTTTATGGTTTTTATACTTCTTTATATGGCATAATAATATATGATTACGTAATGTTTAAATGTTAGTAAACTGACTTGAACTTTTATAAACCCGTAGATCGAGGTCCTGATTAAACATTCCGAAACACAAAGCATTTAAAGTAAAGCATTCACGTGACTGGAAAGAAAACAAGCTTTCGTTTTTCGTTGATCGCGCTTATCGAAGCTTCAGTTTTATGTGTAACATAACTGGACCCAACTATGCAAAACTTTGCTATGTACGGAGCCCAAATAATATTGGATTATACTCTCTCATAATCACAATTTAAAATAGGGCTATTAAATTCCATTCCCAACTAATAAATACTTAATGCAAAAACCAAAAAGTGTCTGACTGAAAATAAAAACTTGCAAGCAAACAACAAATAATTGGCATTTAGTTTTTCATTTTGTTTTTCTGACATGTTATTGACCAGTTAACTTATTGATCAACTTAAATATCTGAACTAATTTAAATATTTCTTGAATATTCCATCTTAAAGGTTACGAACGGTGCTAATGAATTAGGTGAGATAACTATATCATGTCATACCATTGAAAATTTGTATGCAGAAGTCCCGATTGTCAGCCATTGGTGTCTGATAAAATATGATTTCAATCTGGAAATATATATATATATATACAAGAAAATATATATATACAAGAAAATATTCCAGTGAACAATCCTAGAAGAGAAGCGTGGGAAGAAGTGTCTTGTTCAAGGTCACAAGCCAAACTGCCCTAAAGTTAGTTCGACATTCATTAGACATTCGGGTTCATACCAATGTTTAAACTCTTGCGCCTGTTATGTTTTGAGCCCAAACTAACTCAGACAGACATAAATGTAGCCTATGCCCTTAAAGTTGCACAAGACTTAATTTCAAGAAAAAAAATAAAATAAATTAACCATATAAATTAATTAAACAATGTATTACATTATACTGTAAAACCAATACTAAAATGTTCATCCCTGTTATTGCACAAGGCTCATTTTTTAGAATTAGCCATTTATGTGTTTTATAAGTTTACAACTTTGTATGCAGCGAGCTCTCACACAGGTGCCCTTTTAATCTCAGCCGCTCCAGCTATGACGTCATGGGCTGCCGCTTGCCAGTGTCAAGTTCATTGTCGCGTTTAGACTCATGTTTCAGACACCGGTCATGCCGAAAGCATTCCCCATAAGCGCCATGTAGGAGACGCAACGCAAGCTCCCTTTGGAAAGGGTACTGAGGCACCCCAGTGCCTAGATGTTGCGATTTGGACACCTCACCCCTTCAAACACCTTGAAGGACCTATCTGAGAAATTCTGAGATGCCATTTGCCATGAGGGTTGACAGGAGGATCCAGTAAGATAAGTATTAAAGATTTGAAAATCATCAACACCAGGGGTATTCTTTCTTTACTTTGTTTGTAGGTAAAGGTGGGCATCTCCATGTAACGTTACTTTGTACTGGAGCCTGCTGACAAGGGTAGCTAGCCCCTGCTAGACCCAGATGGTTCCCTCCAGTCAGCTTTCCTTGTCTTTCCCTTGTTGTCAGCTATTGTGCTTCTAGCCATCACTGGATGCATCCAGATACACCAGTTTAAAAACATATGACAACCACAGTATTTCCCACCACCAGCAGATCTTCTGAGTGTAACGGTTGTTCCTCTGCGTTGTGTTGATTTTTATTTGAATAAAGGATTTTCCACACACAGCTGGTTTTGGTCATGGGTGATTTAATTGTAGTGCCTGAGTAGTAAAACACAAAACCATACAGGCACTGTTATCTGCGATGCGATCCTCTAATGGCATCGCCGGAAAGAGAAAACAATTCACAACATACGTTTACATTATATGTAATAATATTTAACAATGACAATACTAATAAGTGAAATTTGTAAGCATTTTTACATTCAAATAATTCAAAAGAGTATTACAGGGTTTCTTACGATACCAATTAACATACCTGAGTAGTAAAACACAAAACCATACAGGCACTGTCATCTGCGATGCGATGCTCTGCAATGCCTGTTAACCACAATGTATACGTTAAGTGCACCAGGTAGTTAATTTCTGAATACACAGCATCTGACTTTGTCAATATAATATTCATTATCTTCATAAAATAGAATACATCTCTATATAAACATAAATCTTTGTATATCATTAAACGCGTTATTAGCCGCTAACGCATCTTTCGCACGTGCTGCACACACAGCGCCGCCATTACACGCAGCTCACTATTCACCCGATAACAGCAATCAAAGTTAATTTAACACATTAATAACTCGAAATAACGGTTTGACATAACGTCAGATTGAATACTTTCTCACATTTGATCTTTTAAACATGAAGTGAAGGGAGCTCATGAAATCGTAGCCCTCTCCTCTAATGGCATCGCCGGAAAGGACGAGCCTAGATTGCGCTGCGATTTCTTTCTCTCAATTACGCATGACGTCTGCCGACGTGCACACTGTGATTATAACCTCTGATAAGAGCGCACAACCTTCTTTCAAAATAAATTACCCCATAACAAATAAGTAAAATAAAATAAAGTACCATAAATAAATAAAATGAAAAATCTGGTGTAACAACATATCCCTGCTACATCAGCCACCAGCAGATGAAATAGAACCCATCTTCAGTTGTGTGCCTCTGCATCTTGAAGTGTTTCGGCCTTTTAAACACAAGGTCCGCAGAGCCAAGCGGACCACAGGCTGATCAAACCTTGGTGTGGGTTCCCATCATCTTGGAGCCCAGCTGGGGTCTGTCCTCCTTAACCATAGCGACAGACTGCAGTGTTATGCAGCATCTGCCACTTCTCTAATGGTCTGACGCAGGATTTGGTCATAGACTCCTGACTTTTTAAGCAGCTTGATGGTAGATGTTGCCACAAAGCCCCGGAAGCCAACCTCCATAGAGCGGACTAAAACATTCCAGCCCTGCTTATGAGCATTGCTTGCCATTTCTACATATCGTAGCCTCCCGCTCATTTGCCTCTTCTGTGCCATCCTCCCAGCATACTGTCATTTTTATGAAATAGACAAACTGCAGTGTATTGGGCGAGTGTACTAGGTCTGGTCTCAGAGTGGTGGTCACAATTTCAGCTGGGACTGCAAGTCGTTGACCTACGAATTATAGTTTTAAAACACATATTAACTTCATACTGGCTTATATAACTGCTTTCTCCCGAAGAGCACATCAAATATCATGAATACCAGATCACTGTCAAATATCCAGCTAATTTTATAATGCAGAGTTACACTATTTTCTATGGAAGCATGTTTCCAACTTTTTATGTGTCAATTCAGACTTTGTGTTTGCAAATCTGAGAATAAGGTCCGAATTGCAAGATATAAACACTGATATATACTCACAATTCAGAATTTTTTAAAGAGAATATATCTTGCAATTCTGTTTTTTTTTTCTGAATTCTAAGTTTATGTCTCGTAGCATTGAACATAGGGGTGGGAATCTTTTGGAACCTCACGATTTGATTCATATTGATTCTTGAGATCACGATTCAATTAAAAATTGATTCAAGATTTGAAATCAAATTTTGTTCAGATTTTTTTTATTTGCATGGATTTTATTGTAATTTACTGTTTTGTGTTACTTTTCCTATTTAACTGCAGTATACAGTTTAATAGGTCTTAAAGAAAAAAAAATCTCACTGAACTGCAGAGACTGCAAAATCTCACTGCAGTCAGGACCAGCAGTCATCAGTAATAAAGCAAGGCAGCCCTGAGACAAAGAGAAAAACCACTTAATACATAAATAGCATTCCTTGACACAAAAATAAAAATTTTGCATGCATAAAACTGATAAATTAAAACAAACAAACAAACAAAAAAAACAATAGGACAAACACAAAAGACAAAATCTTGAAATTAAATAATTAAAAGTGTTTCTGTCTAAGATTAACATGTTTTAAGGAATACTACAGAAACTGAATAATCCAATATAAAAATGTAAGGATCCATCCACTGGCCTAAGCACGGAGTCCAGTGTCCGGGTTGAAGGTTTAATGCATGTTCGGTCTTTTCACAGCGCTTCTGTAAAGTTCACTTAATTTATCAGGATTTAGTTTCAGTCTTAATCTAGCTCCATGTTTAATCTGACTCCAATTTTATGCGATCGTTAAAATTTAGGCACTTTCTCTAATTTACGCTGATCACAAATATCGATTATGTATTAATTATTAATTATTTGATTGTTCTGGAAATCCCATACTTTTAATTAGGAACCCGAAGCCTCTTTTATGTCTCATGTTGGCCTTTCTCCGTGGATCATACGATCACAAACTTGCCACTTGCCAGTCTGATTTTAGTCAGAGGTCTGTAGGTGACTAATACCTTTTTGCCAGCCGAAAAAGTGTAGTTTGCTTTAGTCTTCTCCCGTACAACTTGCTAACATCAGCGATAGACAGAAATCAGGAGGTCTCAGATGATGTGCCTACTGCTCCATTCAATCCTGAGCCCGCAGTTTGTTCTATCCTAGTCATAGATTTGCGGTAGCATCAGCCTCCACATGCTCTACTAGTCATAATGATTTCAGAAGAGATCAGAATAAATTAAATATAACATTTTATTTGTCAGGTAAAAATGTTTCATGCCAATTACATAATTAAACAAAGACAATCCAATTAAGAATTAAATTCAGTGCCAATTCAGAAGCTCACGCTTCGATCATGTGTTCGTCAGCACCATAACTTCCTTTTTTGCGGCTTACCGTAACGGAAAACCCTAATGTGCCAGTAATTAGTACAGCGAAGTAAAAAGAAATTTTAGAAACACTTTAGAAAATTGATTTAGAAGTTAGAATTGTGATACATATGTGAATCAATTCAATCACAACTCTCTAATGCAGGGGTCACCAGACCCGGTCCTGGAGGGCCGGTGTCCCTGCAGAGTTTAGCTCCAACTAAATCAGACACACCTGAACCAGCTAATCAAGATCTTACTAGGTATACTTGAAACTTCCAGGCAGGTGTGTTGAGGAAAGTTGGAGGTAAATTCTGCAGGATACCGGCCCTCCAGGAACAAGTTTGGTGACCCCTGCTCTAATGCTTCACAGATGCCTTTCCTGAAGAGATTTCAGGCTTTATGTCCATTTTGTTCAAAAAATGTCTTGTCGTGTTCAATATGTACACCTAGAGAGGCGAGGGCATCAATGCGCCTGAAAACAGTGTCTGGACCATCTATAACTCATCCTTTGGTTTGCTCACACTGCCATACAGCTTGCTTATGATGGGCTGCACGACTTCCTCCAGCTCCTTCTTCTTGGCCCGGAAGTCTTCGAGATCAGCATCCTGGTGAGACTCCAGCCACTTAATCTTTTTCCTGACGGCCTTCTCGATGGCCTCCTTGTCGTCGGACGACAGCTTGCCGCCCAGCTTCTCTTTGTCCCCGATTTGGTTCTTCAGAAAGTAGGTGTAGTACTCCAGCTCGTTGCGGGCATTGATGCTCTCCTTCAGCTTCTTTTCCTCATCTGCGAAGAGCTCGGCCTCGTTCACCATGCGCTCGATTTCTTCAGGTGTCAGCCGGTTCTGGTCATTGGCGATGGTAATCTTGTTCTTGTTGCCCGAGCCCTTGTCCTCGGCGGTGACAAGCAGGATGTTGTTTTTGTCAATCCTGAAAGTGACCTCGATCCGAGGGACGCCGCGGGGAGCCGGAGGGATGCCGGTCAGGTCAAACGTGCCCAGGAGGTTGTTATCCTTGGTCAGCGGACGCTCACCTGCAAGATGCAGGAAAAGAGTAAGAACAGATTCTGTTCTATTCTGTTTGTTTGTGTTTAACGCCATTCAAGCTTCTGTGGCTATTTTCAGGGAGAGAAATACTATGGCTGAATTATATCATATTTTTAAAATGTATTTTTTGCTACAAACTTTAAAACTGTATTTGGCTTAAATCTGTTGAAAATCTCTTCAAAAGAGTGAAATGAATAAAAAAAAGTGTTCTCATAGAAACTAACAAAACATGCTTAATGGATAAAGGGTTTCAGCAAAGAGCACACGTTGGAGGATCTTCCCTCCTCGAGGGCCGGTGTCCCTGCAGAGTTTAGCTCCAACCCTAATCAAACACACCTGAACAAGCTAATCAAGGTCTTCAGGATACAGGTTGGTATTTTTTTTTTTCAGGGTTGGAGCTAAACTCTGCAGGGATCAAGATTCTCCACACCTGCCCTAAGGTAATAAAAACTTGTGTGTCATCCTGGAATGACCTATTCTACAGCGGGAATAAACAATCTGGTCCCATCGGTTAGAAAATTGATAGGAATGTCTTTTTCCAACATTCAAGTTCAAGTTATAAGTTTACTTTATTTATACAGCACATTTAAAACTGCCACAAGACTGAACAAAGTGCTTTACAGATAGAATCCACATCATAAAATTAGGCAACCAAAAAAAAAAAAAAACACAAATAAGAAATACAACGGACAAAAATAAAATCCCTAATAGGCTAATGAAAACAAGTGAGTTTCTAAAAGAGTCTTAAAAATAGACAGGCTAGGATCTCAACTGGTAAGTCATTCCAAAGGCGAGGTCCAATCACCTCTACGCTTGAGTCTAGAATGTGGAATTAACAGAAGGTTTTGGTCGCATAATCTTATGCTTCTTGATAAGTACTGATGCAGCAATTCAGATAAGTAGATGAGTGTTTGATTGTGCAGAGATTTAAAAACAAATAATAGGACTTTGAAATGTATTCTGAATTGAACAGGCAATGAATTTCAGTAGTCAAGACACAACGTAATAAAAGCATGAACAGCCATCTCCAATGTCTTCTCAGTGAGAAATTGTTTAAGCTGATAATAACTAGATCCAATCACAGTGGAAATTTGTTTATCGAAGCGAGTCATCTAAATGTACACCCAAGTTCGTACCTGTGAAGACTTAAATGCCGATAAAGGCCTCCATATTTTCTGAAGAAAAAAAAAAAACTTATCTTCAAAAAAAAAAGTGTATATATATATATGAATTTAAAATATATATATACAAGTATAATATAATAGAATGTATACATCTAAAAAAAATAATATTAATAAAACTGAATAAAAATAGGGTCATAAATGTAAATGTATGCATGTCTGTAATTTAACACTATTGCCAGGTAAAAACACTGTAGGTATTTTCATCTAAATAATGAAAATGAAACTAAAATTAAAGATCTTTTAATGTGAATCCAGTACAAAGGGGTGCAATTTAACACACCAGCTACACTGGCAATTTTAAGTGAAAATCAGCTTAAAATGTAGCAAAACATGGGGGGTGGGACTCATTAGTTTCTTGAATTTAAAAAAAAAAAAAAAAAAAATTACATTTTAATTTTAGGTTTTAATTTAATTTAATTTTATTATTATATTTTCCATCCTGATGATCTGACAATAGCTGCTCACATCTCAGCTCGTCTAACAGACATTTCTTGCACCATCCAGTTAGGCACATCAACCATAACTCCTTCAAAAACAGCCAGAAACCTTGAAGTTGTGATTGATGTTTAGATGACATTCTTAGACCACATTGCTGAAACTGCCCAGCCCTGCAGATTTGCTTTATTTAACATCAGGAAGACCAGGCCCTTTCTTTCGGAACCTGCTCCTTTTTCAAGCTCTTGTTCTGTCCAGGCTGGACTATTGCAATGCTCTCAAGGCAGGTCTTCCAGCCAGTTCTGTCAAACCTTTACAATTAATCCAGAATGCGGCTGCAAGATTAATTTTTAATGAGCCGAAAAGAATGCGCGTCACACCTCTCTTTATCAATTTGCACTGGCTACCAATAGCTGCTCGCATAAAATTCAAGGCATTAATGTTTGCCTACAAAACCACCACTGGCTCTGTAACCCTTTACCTAAATTCATTACTTCAGACTTATGTCCCCTCTAGAAGCTTGCATTCTGTGTCACATGTAGTCCAAGGAAGGCGATGAAGATGAAAGTAATCCACAAAAGGCTTTAATTATAAATCACATGATACATAAAGAATAACAGCTCAAGGCAACATAAACACATGTAACTCTAAACAATAACCGACAGCAAACTGAACAGAAAGGAGACTTTAAATAGGGTAGCTGACAAGGGCAAAACAGGTGATGGGAGTTAATTAATAATGAATCAATGAGAACAGGAACATAACCAAATAAGGACAAATAGGAACTGGAAGGAACCAACACAAAAGGACTAATATGTAGGACAAAACCTATGTGAAACAAAACACAAGAAAAGTGTTCATAACTGTGACATTCTGCAAGTGAATGGTGCATTATTGTGCCATCCCAAAGAGGCACAAAATCGCTTTCACAGACTTTTTCATTAACCTGCCCAACTCAATCCGAGCAGCTGAGTCCTTACCCATCTTCAATAATTGGCTAAAAACACATCTTTTCCATCTTTATTTGACCCTCTAACTCTAGCACTCTCTATTCTAATTCTATTCTTTATAATAATTTTAAAAAATCCTTTCAGACTTGTACTCTGTTAATTTACTTATTGCTTGTTTTCTTAAAAAACATACAAAAAAAATTAAATAAATAACATTAGCTTCTCTGTTCTTTTTATATTCTACATATTTTTTGTCTGTTTATTTATTATACAATTAACAAAAAACAAAAAAGCTTGCTAGCTTGCTTTTTCTTTTATATCTGTTTTCTTTTCATTATATAATTGAAAAAAAAAATCTTGCTACATGTACTGCGTTAGGCTAACTGAGACTTGTAATATCACTTAAATGTTATTGCTCTTTTGCTGATTTTTGATTGTCCTCTTTTGTACGTTGCTTTGGATAAAAGCATCTGCTAAATGTCTAAATGTAAAATGTAAATTTTCATATGATGTAAATCAACTGGGGTATAAAAAGCATAAATGCATACGTTTGTAATTTGCCAGCTATTTAAGCTGTGTCTCACTTGAAAAATGTAACAAAATATTAAAATAAAAAAAAACTTTTTTAAGTTTCATCTTTAAAATGTAAAACAAAACCATTAAAACTTTGTTCATATAATCTAACTGAATAACAATGGGGTCACAAATGTAATCCTACAAGATGAAGTAAACTAAGTCAGTTTTGACTCTGCAAGTGTCGCTCACCTTCATAAACTTTGATGGTCACGGTTGGCTGGTTGTCAGAAGCGGTGGAGAAAATCTGGGATTTCTTGGTGGGTACAATGGTGTTCCTGGGAATGAGTTTGGTCATCACTCCTCCAACAGTCTCAATGCCCAGGGTCAAAGGGCACACGTCCAGAATCAGCAGGTCACCTGTTCAACACATTTCAGTAATTAAGCATCTGGCAAGAGATCTAGCTAGTTGTTTGATAATTCCAAAAATCATAATCAAGAATGTATTGCCCAAATCTAGATGTGTCTATCATCAGATGTTGCAGATGGACTCACTGATGTCCTCTTCTCCTGACAGAACTCCAGCAATGATGGCTGCTCCGAAAGCCACGGCCTCATCAGGGTTGATTCCTCGGAACGGCTCCTTGCCATTGAAGAACTCCTTCACCAGCTGCTGGATCTTGGGAATACGAGTGGAGCCGCCGACCAGGACAATCTCGTCAATGTCAGACTTCCTCATGTTAGTGTCTTCCAGAACCTTCTGCACTGGTTTCAGGGTGGAGCGGAACAAGTCCTGTGAGGAGAAAAAACACAAAACATTGGTTATTTTCCATGCATTAAACCAGGGGTGTCAAACTCCGGTCCTGGAGGGACGCAGCCCTGCAGAGTTTAGATGCAACCCTAATTAAATGCACCTGATCCAACTAATCAAGTGCTTCAGGCTTAATTGAAAACTGCATAGTATGTGTGTTTGAGCAGGGTTGGAACAAAACTCTGCAGGGCTTTTTTGTATTTTTTTAATAAACTATGATAGTATTTATCAATATTTTTAATTAGTTTTTATCTTTAGATTTTAAGTTTTCATTATAATTTAAAAGTTTTAAGTAATCTATTGAGAGGTTTTTGTCTTTTTTTCAGTTTTAGTAATTTTAAACTAAAAATTAACAAACCAAACTCGATAGATAGATAGACAGACTGACTTAAAAGGGTCATCGGATGCCCATTTTCCACAAGTTGATATGATTCTTTAGGGTCTTAATGAAAAGTCATAAGTCATATACTTTGGTTAAAAATTCTCAATAGTTATGTAAAACAACACCCTTTTTACCTTGCCAAAATCAGCCCTGCAAAAATCATCTCATTCTGGTCGAGGCTGCTTTAAATGCAAATGAGCTCTGCTCGCCCCGCCCCTCTCTTCTTTCTGTGGAAAGAGGAGCCTGTTTACTTTAGCTGCATTTAGCCGTTAAACTTGCTAACTAGCACTTTATTAGGAAAGGCGATCGCAAAGATTCATAAAAAACCCCTTATACTCATTCTGCTGTAAGTGAAGCTGGATCACGAATGATTCACGTGAATATAGACGGATATATGTAGATCGGGAGGCGCATTCCCTTCACAAACATATGTAATCCACTGCATCTTCAGCGGCTCAGATGTCAGGAGTAAATGACGACCACTACGTTCATTATTACATCCAGCAACACAACACCTCAATCACTTAATCTGAGATATTTTTGTCTTGCTTACATCCCTGCTCCGACATCGAAACAAAGAGGGCGGACTGTGACAGCTGGTCTGAGGTAAAACGCTCATGTCAATCAGCTATTGTGGGAGCGGCCTCTGTGGGTGTGACGCCACACCGACAGGCATCTGAGAACGCCTCGATTTGAAAAAGGGGATATTATTTTTACAGATTAATTAAAAACTACTGCATGGATTTTTATCATTATAGGGTAGATTTGTACATACACTGCCAACACACATTAATGTTCAAACAACATGAAAAAGTGAACTTAGCATCCGATGACCACTTTAAGGAAATTTCTTAAAAATTACATTTAATTATTTTATTTCAAGTTATTTCAAGCTTTTTTTAGTTTGCGATTACAGTATTTAATCTAATATTTATATTTTTAAATTTTATTTTTATTTAAATAAATGAAAATCTTTAATTAATGCTATTAATATTCTAGTTTTGTGGTTCTAGTTTTGTGAAGGTTTAGTTGGTAAAGTGGAGCTTCTCTTACCATGTTGAGCTCCTCAAACTTGGCACGGGTCAGCGTCTCAGAGAAGTCTTCACCCTTGAAGAAGGACTCGATCTCGATATGGGCCTGATGCTGTGTGGACAGTATTCTCTTGGCCTTCTCCACCTCACGACGCAGCATTTGCATGGCACGGTTGTTCTCGCGCACATCTTTGCCGGTCTTCTTCTTGTAGTGTTTGATGAAGTGCTCCATGACGCGCTGATTGAAGTCTTCACCGCCGAGGTGAGTGTCTCCGCTGGTGGCCTCCACCTTGAACACACCATCACCAATGCTCAGCAGGGAAACATCAAAGGTGCCGCCGCCGAGATCAAACACCAGGATGTTCTTCTCATCGTCCTCCTTATCCAGAGCATAAGCAGTGGCAGCGGCGCTTCTGTGGAGAGCAACAAGATGTCCATCAGGGTTGTCATTAACTAAAACCATTAAAAAAAAGAAAAAGAAAAGAAACAGAAAATCAATAATTTTAAAAAGTAACAAAAAAAAACATTAACTGAAATAAAATATTTACCAAAAAAAAAAAAAAAAAAATCTTTAACTTATTTTATTTCAGTTAGTTGCCAAAGCATCATTTCTATTTTGAGATGTAATTACATACTGACTGATCAAATCTTCCTTTCCTGTCAAAGATACTGGAAAAGGTAGTATCCTTACAAATGTTCCTTCTTAGAGAGAAATGGTATCTATGAGGTTTTCCAGTCAGGATTTAGGCTGTAACATAGTACTGAGACTGTTCTTATTAGAGTTACAAATGACATTTTATCATCATCATGGTTGTATCTTTCTATTAGTGCTACTGGATCTTAGCGCTGCCCTTGACACTATCGACAACAACAACAAAAAACTGTTAATTATCGGACCAAAAACCTCCACATGTAATAACCTAAAACCCTAACTCATCAGTCATCAGTTAGGAACCTATGTGTGCTATTTGATAGCCATCTTTGCTTCAAAAGCCACGTTTGCATTTGTAAAACTGCATTTTTCCATCTTAAACATTTATCTAAATTACAACCTGTGCTGTTAATGTCAGATGAAGAAACTTTACTTCACGCGTTTATGACCTGTATGATATCTGTAATGCTTTATTGGGTGGTTCCACTTTGTGCTTAAGAAACAAACTCCAGCTGGTCCAAAATGCAGCAGCTAGAGTTCCTACTACAACCAGAAAGTATGACCATATTAGCCCGGTTTTGTCAACACTGCACTGGCTCCCTATTAAACATTGTATAGATTTTAAAATCTTGCTAATTGCCTATAAAGCCCTTTATTAAGGTTTTAAGGTTTAGCTCCTTAGTACTTGAGTGAGCTTATCACATTGTAGTCCTTCACATCTGCTGCGTTCTCAAAACTCTGGCAATTTGAGATTACCTGAAATATTAAAATCAACTGCAGGTGGCAGATCCTTTTCCTATTTAATGCCCAAACACTGAAATAATCTACCTAACACTGTTCAGGAGAAAGACACACTATGTCAGTTTAAATCTAGATTAAAGACCCAACTCTTTAACCTGGCATACACATAAGCTATCACATTTTTATAATTCAGATCCATTAAAGGATTGTTAGGCTGCATTATGTAACAGGACTCGACAGAAGCGTGGATAGATCCAAGTGCAAGCTTTATTGTACAGATTGTGGTCAAGACAGACAGGGTCAGACACCAGCAAACAGTAACATCCAGGGCAAGACAAATGCGTAATCCACTAAAGAGGCAGAAGATCAAAATACCAGAGAGAAATCCAAAGTATCAAAGGAACAAGGCAATGAAACAAGACAAAACTATGGCAATCAACTATGACTATGGAAAACAACAAAACAAGGCAATGAAACTAAAAAAGACACATTAATTAGGTCAACCAGAACCGGGAACACCTAAAATAATACCCAATGTACTTTCTACATCGTAAGAAGAATGGCATCTACACTGATATTAGCCTGTTTCATTCATATACCGAGACCACCGTAACCACCCTGATCCAGTGTCAACTAAGCCCTTGAGACAGATCCACAGCGAAGACCTCGTCACTTAGACTGCCATCAGCACAAGACCACGGGAACCAGACGAGTCCTCTGCACAGTCTGACTTTTGTTGCAGCCTGGACTTAAACCACACCATGCTGGTTTTGTCTGGCCAGAGGACCCCCACTGAGCCTGTTTTCTCCCAAGGTTTTTTTCTCCATTTTGTCACAGATGGAGTTTTTGTTTCTTGCCACTGTCGCCTTTGGGTTGCTTAATTGGGGAGACGTAATTTCTGGCAATATTGTGGGCTGAGCTGGACAATGACATCACTGAATCAATGATGAACTGACTTTATGTCACAATCACCAGCTGGAGTGCCCTTAATAGCCACCATCCCATAGCCATCATCCCATATCTTTGCCACTCAATCCTGTACTGCATTTTCCATAACCCATTGCCCAGACACATCATGCCTGATTTGTTTTTGCCTGTTGCTCATTACCTCTGCCTATATAAGCCCGGTGTTTTCTGTGTCACATTGTGAAGTTTTGTTAGTTGTTACTCTCCAATTCTGAGCATTGTCCCTGGTTTTATATCTCTTAGTTTTGGATTTCTTGCCTGTCTCTAGGATTGCTGTTTGCCTGAGTTTCCTGCTTTGTTTGGATTGCTCGCCTGTGTTTTGACCTGTTGCCTGTATTTTGGATTACGTTTCTGGATTGTCCCAACAAAAGCTGCATTTGGATCTCTGGTGGTACCACTCCAGTGTTCCTGGTAATTGTGAATGTAACATCTGAAAACGCGTATTCAAGGCTGGCTTCCAGTTTTGTGGACCCACAGCTGATGTTGGTATTGAGCTCTGTGGCCTCAGTGCTGTCATGCCCGGCAAACTCAGAGGTTCTTCTACCTTCCACTGCCCTTCCAGTAATGGCAGTCCTCAGCTCCATTGGCCCTGCAATGGTGGTCTACCTAAAGGTCTTCAGCTCCTCCCTGGTGGTCTCCTGTTCTGCCAACTCCACCTGCCTCAATCTTCAGTCCTACATCCTGTCCATGGGCCTGGCCCATCCCTCCCTCCTCCTGATCTTCACTCCACCTCCTTTCTGGATTTATTTGGAGCATCTGGAATCTGCTCCTTAAAGGTGGGGCTCTGTCACGATACCCAGGCTGTGTTCCCCTGTATTTGTGTCAGCCATGGACTTTTATTTTGTAGGTTTTCTGTTCCCCTTTGTTTCTTTATTCACTCCCCTGTTTGGTTCTTGTTGCCTTGTCCCTCTTGTTTGATCAAAAATCAAAGTTTTGGAGATTTTCCACGTCTTACAAGTACTAGAACTATTAGAACATATTTTACTCCAGTAAGGTTAAACAGAATTACTCAAAATACCCCAGACACATGCATTAAATGTTACGGTGATAAAGATACACTTTTGCACTATATGTGGGATTGTCCACAGGTGCAAGAGTTTTGGGAAGAGGTTGTTATACTTATTTTTAAGTATAGTGTCTGGTGTGACCACCATTTGCCTCACACAGTGCAACATGTGCTGTATGTATATATATATATATATATATATATAATAAAATCAATATATACAAAATAAAATCAATATATACAAAATAAAATCAATATCAAATTATTACTAAAAGCATGTCAAACTAAAATAACACTGATGATGATTTAAACAACACCTAGAAGAAAATTACTAGTTTTACAAGAAAGCAGAAGTAATTCGATACTCACGGCTCATTGATCATCCTTATGACGTTCAGGCCCGCGATGGTTCCTGCATCTTTGGTGGCCTGGCGCTGGGCGTTATTGAAATAAGCAGGCACAGTGACCACAGCATGTGTGACCTTTAGAAGAGCAGAAACAGATCAGATGTTGAGTTTTACTGCAGTGTAACAGGGATTACACATTTTCTTTCTGCTGGAGTCAAAACTTTACCTTCTTTCCCAGGTAAGCCTCCGCAGTCTCCTTCATTTTAATCAGAACCATAGCAGAGATTTCCTCAGGGGCGAAAGTCTTCAGCCGGTTTGATCCGATGTTCAGGTGGATGTGAGGCTTGCTCTTCTTCTCAATAACCTGGAAGAGATGCAGCCGGTGTTTAATGTTTCCATTGAAGACAAAGATGTGTACAGCACTGCCACTGACAATTACAGACGTGTGTACCTTAAAGGGCAGGTATTTAATGTCCTGCTGCACAGGCGAGTCGCCCCATGTGCGGCCAATCAACCTCTTGGCATCGAAGACGGTGTTCTCAGGGTTGGAGGTCAGCTGGTTCTTCGCAGCGTCTCCGATGAGACGCTCACCTTCAGTGGTGAAGGCCACGTATGATGGAGTGATGCGGTTTCCCTGGTCATTGGCGATGATCTCAACACGGCCGTTCTCAAACACTCCAACACTGGAACAAAAATAAAATAGTACAAATTCATATGTTAATTATAAATAATAGACAAATGTTTTAATGCTGAGCATTACTAGGAAAAAAATAAATACACATTAAAAAAACACTAATTAAACAAAGTAAATAGAAATATTTTTTTTAATGTATATATAAATGTATAATATATTTAATATATATAATTTAATGATCCTGTGAACCCTGTATCTGAATCCAAACTCATTCTCACCATGAGTAGGTCGTCCCAAGGTCTATTCCAATCACTGTCCCAACAATTTCTTTCCTGTAACGTTCCTCCTTGTAATAACTTTCCTCCTCATACCTTTCCTTCTTGTCGTCCTCTGTGAAAAACCACCAGCAGGAAGTACCGGACACCAGCAGGAACAGACAAAGCAACCGCATTTTGATGTCGATCTTGTGTCAAATGGTCAGTGATCTCTGTAAAGAGTACATTAAAATTAAAGGTCACAGGTCAGGGCATCTAATTAATGTCCATTTGACATCTGATAGGAAACGTCCTATAGATGTATTGCGGATGAGCAAACACTAAAAAATACCTTTTGCAGATGCAAATGCAGGCAAATAGATGTCTCTGTGATGTACGTGTGCTATCAGGGTAATAGTCTCTTACTGGCCTGTTTAGACAAGCTTTCCATAAAATAAAAACAAAACAGGCCCTGCAAATCAATAAAACAACACGCATTATACAGACACATAATATGTAATTGTATTGGATGATGTGAATTGCATTTAATATATTATATTAATACAAGACATTTGCAAAGGGCTTAAAGTCATTTTGCGTGTTTTGGTCTATTTTTACTGCATTTACATACTTTTAACCAGCAGGGGTCAGCAGTGTGTGCTGTATCAACAAATAAAAATGATAGACAATGACAACAAAATAAAATAAAATAATAAATTAAAAAAGGGGGTGTTCATTACAACTTCATACCAATCATAACTTCACCCCACACAATACACCACTATTGAATAATAATTATATTACAGTTAGAAACAACTCACTGTATGACAAGGACTGGATGGAGAAAGGTATTTGACCAGTGTCCAGTTTAATTGATTAATAGTGGTATTATTTCATATGGAAACTTTTGTGTTAAATATAATTTAAATTGCATTCGGACCAAATTTGAATCTATTACTAGAACCATGCCTAACTCTGTCTCCAGCTAATTAAAGAGATTATCTCTTATTTTATCCGCATGACCCCACATCTCCCACCATTTTCAATACAAAAGCCCTAATAATAATAATAGTAATAATAATAATAATAATAATAATAATAATACCAACAGAGTTGCTTTAGGCAAGTCGCCTAAATGGTGCTTCAATTATTTTAAGGTTTTTATACTTTTATAGCATTATAATATATGATAACGTAATATTTAAATGTTAGTAAACTGACTTGAACTTTCATAATCCCGTATATCAATGTCCGGGATTCAGTCATTCACACAATGCATTCAGTGTAAAGAATTCACGTGACTGGAAAGAAAACGAGCTTTCGCTTTTCGTTGATCGCGCTTTGAAGCTTCAGTATCATGTGTAACATCACTAGACCCAACTATGCTACGAGTACAGCACAAAACTCCAAATAATGGCTGCAGAGCAGAATTAATTATACTCTCTCATAATTACAATTCAAAAATGGCCATTAAATTCTATGCCCACCTAATAAATCCTTACTGCACAAACCGAATTTACCAATTAACTTACTGATCAACTTATATTTCTTAACTAATTTAGAATAGGCTATTTCAATATAGCTTATAGCAAAATAGCTTCAGTCTTTTTTTATTCCCATGGACAATCCCAGCAGAGAAGCGTGGGAAAAGGTAGAACACTTACCTGATCAGACACCCGATCCTTCAGATGCCAGTGAATCGATTAAAATGATTTTCAAACATTTCCAATAATAGAGAGTGCATCTCTGGTCTAGGGTTTAAAACTTTAGTATGACTGTGGCACTCTTTCAGATATAAGAAGCCTTTATCATGGCTACAGTACATCCAAAAAAAAAAAAAAAAATTCTTAAAACTCTCCAACGCGTTTCGGCTCATGCCATAGAGACCGCAAACAATAAACAAATGATACCAGTGTCATTCATTAAGTCAGCTGATTATAGACAATTGCCATGTGACCAAGATCTCTCTTTAGCATTAAACATTCACAAAACAGCACATTTTTACACTCAGAAAATGCAGTAATTTTTTACACCATTATTATCAAATATTAAACAAAAGTATTTTCTTTTCATTCATAAATCCAAAATGGCTCTCTTTGGTTAAGTTTAAGTTCTCTACTTCGTTTCCTATTAGTTATATTCACAAGATCAGTAGGATATTCTTCATTAGCCTTGATAATTGTGTTCCGGCAATCGTCTTTTTGTTCTCCCAATATAAAACACCTTACATTGAGGATATTCTAGTCTATAAATAAAACGAGTAGTTTGACAAATAATTAAATGTTTAATATAATAGATATTATTTGTATTTTCATCTAAGAATGTTTTACCTTGCATTATCGCAATGATTACAGTGATGACATTTAAAACAACCTAACAACCTTTAACTTTCACGGGTAGGTGGTAAATAGCTATTCACTAATTTATCTACAACAGGCCCGTAGCCAACTTAGCAGAAAAAGTGGACCTTTTTCAGTTCACACCCATTTTGTATTTAATTATGAGGTTCAAATACTTCATTTTGGTGACTTCTCATGCACCAGTTTGTGCCGGATTAGCATGTCTGTTGGTATCTTAATAAGCATGATTTTTGATGCACCAAAAATATTTACTACAATGTCGTCGAACTGCTTATCAAATACAGGAGCGGATCTACCGGGGTGGCAAATGCCACCCTAAGAAAAAGCTGTGCCACCCCACCTGCTACCCCAGAATGATCACAGAATAAAAAATGTAAGCAATGTTTCATGTGCTGCTTTTCAGCCGCAGCGATGACAGCGTAACGCAAAATAATGGCAAAAAACACGTCTTTCAATAAAATGTGCACGATAGTTGCACGCGCACGCAGCGCGCTCAGTGTATTCGACTTCATTAACAAATGACTCTTATGAACCGGTTCGTTTTGAGTGAAAAACACAAAGCGCGGCCCAGTTCACTAACGAATTGTTTTACATTTGTTCGTGAATCAGATAATTACTGCTTCTCGGCTAACTCAGAAGTCCTCTGAGACATCAATCCCGTCCGGATATGTATGAGATTCATCGCGTAATTGTTTGGTGATCCGATTCTCTGACCGCTCGCACCACTTTCATCATGGATATAGGCCTTTTTGACGTATCCGACGAAACAATAATAGCATGAAATCAATAAGAAGATGCCGATGACGGAAACTAATAACAGAGTTAAGTAAGCATCAGGTCGTATTGCAGCTTTCTCGACTGTTAACACAATGTAACTGATGTTAGTTGGCTTATATTCCCAAACCATTCATTCAGTGCTAAAAACAAAGACACATTTCTCAAAAAGTTTAACAATAAGTTAAACATTAAGTAGCAAAACTGATGACACACCAATCAGAATCTCTGCATCTAACAACGGAGAGAGGAGAGAAATGAACGAATCATTTACATGGGTATTATACTTACACATACAGTATAATTATAGTACAGTACCAGTATTGTAATGATTACGAGTCGACTGATTGCGTGACGTCACTGCTACGGACAAACAAGGAAGGAATGATGTCTTCAAGCACACCTGTGGATAATGAACAATTATTGGATGTTTTTAAAATGGGCGAAGGGGAAAGGTGGGGAGGCTTTTGTTTAATGATGAACTGTGAAAGGGACTGATTTGCTGTGTTTACTAGTCTGCTGTGTCCACAAAAGAAGGGGATCCGTGGCGTTCGTGGTTGGTTAGCACCACCGGCGCTGAAGAAAACCGGGGTTCCACTTATTGGCCCGGAGATAGTTATTGGGGGGGAAAAGTAGATAGCTAGGGAAATAAGTGTAGGTGGACACTGGCAGGCTGTTTGAAAAGACCTTCCCATCATTGTCGCGGAGGGGAAGGCTGAGTCCTCACAGTGACGGCAGGGTGTCGTCGGACGTGGACAGGGAAGTCCGAAATTATTTTATTCTTCCGAATGTGATTTATGTGCGTTGTCGTTGTCTTCGGCTATTAGTGATTGTCTCTTTGAATAGAGTATATTGATTGCCTGTGCTGGTTTTTACACATAGGGCATGTGATTTATGCTTGGAGTTTCTAACTACGGGTGCCGTGTATGAAATGTCTCACTATTTAATGTTTGCTGTGAATTGGAAACGTGTGCTTGAGTACTCTTTTTAAATGTGTGTTCACGGATTAATGAGCTTATATGACTGGTGCACGTGATCAAGATAGTTATTTGAGACAACGCCATATGGCTGCTATTGTGTTAATAAAGTATATTCTTTGTAATTCTAACTTGTGCGTGTGTTTGAGTGCTCCTCCCGGACCAGACCGGGTTTGAATCAAAGGTGGTGGCAGTAGGTACTAATTCGAAATAGAGAAGTTCACCAGTGGCCCCTAGTGGTGGCTGAATTTATTACACTGGTGGCAGCGGTGGGATCAACTGAAGTTTACACAATTTTTGTGTTAATATATTAAAATGGAGCACTCTGAAAACGCACATTCTAGTCAAGAGTTTTCTGCTCAGACAGCTAGGAGTATGACTGCTACTGCTAATAGCGTAGTGAATCGTCCCGTGTTCATGCCAGAGACCTTTACAGGTAGCGGCCGTGATTGGGCTGATTGGTCCCAGCAATTTGAAATGGCCGCAGATGTGAATAATTGGAGCGGGGACTTAAAATTAAAGTTTATGTCACTTTTGTTGTCTGGTAGAGCCAGAGATGTATTCTGTGGCTTGACAGTAGAAGACCGCAGTAGTTATGACAAACTTAAAGAAGCTTTGAGCAAGTGTTTCGATCCTTGCGAAAGTGAGGATTGGAACCGTGCGAGTCTGTCAGCTAGGCGACGATTACCAGGGGAAAGTGCACGGGAGTTTGGTAACGCTTTAAGGCGATTAGTAGCCAAATCCTATCCAGTTGCTAATGGCGAGACGCAAGATTTATTAGCACGTGAGCACTTTATTGCACATGTTGGAACTGGGGAGCTGCGAATACAGCTCCGTAGTGCTAGACCAACTACATTAGAGGCAGCCATAAATTTGGCTTTTGAACTGGAGCTTATTCGTGAGTTAGAGCGTAGTCATATTACATCTGAATTGAAGGTACGTGGAGTGTCTAATAATTCTAATGATACCCAGATGTCTATATTGCTTGAAACTGTAGAGAGTTTGCGCCAGGAAGTCAGAACCTTACAGGTGACTGTTCAAAATCTTATTAAGGCTCAAGCTAATAATACCTCTTCTGTTAGGGCTCCTTCTCATTCTGAATTACAGGGGTTTAGTCGGGGCCAGAAGGGTCGTGGCGATGTATGTTGGGAGTGTGGTTGTGATCGTCACTTGAGAAAAGAATGCCCTTATGTGCAGGGAAAATAGAGGGGGTGAGTAAAGAAGGCCAAATGCTTGCCCCCCTCCCTGATTATACGACTGGCCTGCAAATTAGTGTTTCTTGTAGTGAACAGGGTGTTGGGGTGTTTTTATCAGCTAGAGTGGGAGGTGTAACCTGTGATTTGTTGCTGGATACGGGTGCTCAGGTGTCAGTAGTGTCTAAAGAATTTTGGCAGACAGCAACAAATGGGGGATCTGAATTAGTGCCCTATTTAGGGAAGGTGTCTGTAGCTGATGGGGGACAAATGAATATTATAGGAAAATGGTCAACTGTGTGCCAGATAGAGACGTTGGCTTTGGCCACAGATTTCTTAGTGGCTGACGTACCTTTGCAGGAGATAATTCTAGGCACTGACTTCTTGAGGAAGTTTGGTGCAGTAATTGATTTGAGTGCATTGTGCTGTACCTTAATGGGGAAGAGTCTACCACTATATTTGG
This sequence comes from Cirrhinus mrigala, assembly GCA_036247105.1. Classification (NCBI taxonomy): domain Eukaryota; kingdom Metazoa; phylum Chordata; class Actinopteri; order Cypriniformes; family Cyprinidae; genus Cirrhinus; species Cirrhinus mrigala. Next base: position 47,655,649 of record CM070011.1, read on the forward strand.
GTAACATGAACAATAAGACTAGAACTGTATCAGTAAGGCAGGATGTGATGGTGCCCCCGAGAACTGAGGTTATAATTCCTGGTAGTGTTGAAGGGGTGGGGTTAGAGTGTGTGGAAGGAATGTTGGAACCTTCTGATAGATTGGTTGCGGATGTTCTGGTGGCCCGTGTATTATGTAGGGTGGAAAAGGGAGTGCTGCCACTTAGGGTTATTAATGTGACCAGTGAGGAACTTACGCTAAGAAAAGGGACTACTATTGGAACTTTATGTACGGATGTCCAGATAGGGGATGGTGCAGTTAACGCTTTAGGTTCATGTAATGATTTAGGGGAGCAGCTATGGACAGCCGAAGGGCTATTGCAAAATCTGGGGCTGAATAACAGAGGCCTGGAACTGACACAATTACACGCTGTTCAAGAGTTATTAAGTAACTATCTTTCTGTTTTTAGTAGAAGTGACACTGATTTAGGACGGACCCATAGGACCCTCCATCAAATTGACACTGGGGAGGCAAAGCCCATTAAATTGGCTCCTCGCCGGGTACCGCTTCATTTGCAGCAGGAGGTGGCAGATCATGTGAAGCAGATGCAGGAAAGGGGTATCATACGACCATCCTGTAGTCCTTGGGCCGCTCCTGTTGTTCCGGTGAGGAAGAAAGATGGGGCATTGAGGTTCTGTGTTGACTATCGTAAGTTAAATGATGTCACTAGAAAGGATGCATATCCCCTTCCACGTATCGATGATGCATTAGATAGTCTAACTCATGCACAGTGGTTCTCTACCCTAGACTTAGCTAGTGGCTACTGGCAGGTCGAAGTAGACCCTAAAGACCGTCCTAAAACCGCCTTTATAACGAGACAGGGGCTCTTTGAATTTAATGTTCTTCCCTTTGGTTTGTCCAATAGTCCAAGTACGTTTCAAAGGTTGATGGATCTGATCTTGGCAGATTTACAGTGGTCTGTGTGTTTAGTTTATTTAGACGATATTATAGTTTTTGGGAAAAATTTTGAGGAACATCTTCAGCGGTTAGGTCAAGTGTTGTCTAAATTGCAGGCTGCCAATCTTAAAGTGAAACCATCAAAGTGTAATTTGTTTGCCACTAAAGTGCAATACTTGGGTCATGTTATTTCGGCTGAGGGTGTTATGGCCGATCCCGGTAAAGTAGAAGCTGTGAAATCATGGCCAGTCCCCAAAAATCAGACTGAGGTACGTAGTTTTTTGGGTTTAGCCTCGTATTATAGGCGATTTGTAAAAGGTTTCGCTGAGTTGGCTAGACCATTGCACCGGTTGACAGAGAAGGGGAGGCGATTTCAGTGGGATGATTGTTGTCAGGTTGCGTTTGAGAAGTTGAAATCATGCCTTATTACTGCTCCAATTTTAGCTTATCCAGACCCCCAACGTTCATTTATTTTGGACACAGATGCTAGCGACGTGGGGATTGGGGCGGTGTTGTCACAGGAAGTCGATGGTTTGGAGCGAGTGGTGGCGTATGCAAGTAGAACGTTAAGTAAACAGGAACGTAAATATGCCACCACAAAGAAAGAACTTCTTAGCGTGGTTACTTTCACTAAGTATTTTAAGCATTTCCTTTTAGGGAAGGAGTTTTTGCTGCGAACGGACCATAACTCTCTCCGGTGGTTGCATAATTTCCAGGGGGTGGAAGGCCAGTTGGCCCGTTGGCTGGAACAATTAGCCGTTTTCCAATATAAAATTGTTCATAGACCAGGTAAGGACCACATTAATGCAGATGCACTATCGAGGTTACCTGCTTATTCTGGGGAGGTTGTGGTTAGCTCCGTCAGTTATGTAGAAGTGGAACCTGCACCTCAGGGTGGTGTTATGGAACAGGGAGTGTTGTCGAATCAAGAAGTAGGTGGGGTGGAAGGAGAAAAGAATGATTTGACAAAAGCCCAGCATAGTGATTTAGAGTTGAGTCTGATGTTACAATTGAAGACTCAGAAAGTAAACAGACAGGAAGTTATGAACACCTATCCATCTCTTAAGAAGTATGCCTTGGTCTGGGAGCAGATAGAGGTTCAGGGGCAGAGATTGGTGAGGGTGTTGCCTCCAAAAACTGGTTTGAGTGCAAAAACTCAGGTTATTGTTCCCCAGTCTATGGTGTCAGAAATTTTGAGGCTTTTGCATAATATAACTACTGGAGCCCATTTGGGAGTGCAAAAGCTACAGCAAAAAGTGAGAGATCGTTTTTATTGGCCGGGGTGGTATAAGGACGTAAAGCGATGGTGTCAGGAATGTCCGGAATGCGCGGTTCATAAAGAGAATGGCCCGGCCCCTCGGGCTCCCCTTATTTCATCTGTAATGTCTCGTCCATATGAACGGGTTGCACTTGACATATTAGGACCTCTTCCTGAGACCCTTCTCAAAAATAAATATGTGTTGGTGGTGGGGGATTATTTTTCAAAGTGGACAGAAGCGTATCCCCTCCCAAATCAGGAGGCAAAGACTGTAGCAAGAGTACTTGTAGAAGAGTGGGTGTGTCGTTACGGAACCCCTAGAAGCCTGCATTCCGACCAAGGTCGAAATTTTGAATCTAACTTGTTTGGGGAATTGTGTCGGTTGCTAGGCATTAATAAGACTAGGACATCTCCATATCAGCCTCAGTCAGATGGTATGATTGAGAGGTTTAATCGTACATTGCTGTCTATGTTGTCGTTTTATGTTGATGACAATCAGCAGAATTGGGATGTCCTTTTGCCTTATGTGATGATGGCTTATAGAAGTAGCGTTCACTCCAGTACTGGCTTCACCCCATACAAAGTTTTATTTGGTCAAGAGATGGTTCTGCCTATTGACATCATGATGGATGTGCATGGACAAGAGCGATTTTTAACTGTGAATGAGTATGTGAAGGGGGTAGCTGAAAGTCTTTCAACAGTAGTAGGGGCAGTGAAAAACCATCAGGCTAGGGCCGCGGAACATCAAAAGCGGTATTTTGACTTTAAAGCTAAGTTTCAGTATTATTCAGTGGGTGAGTTGGTGTGGCTAAAGAATAAAGCTAGGAAGAAGGGGGTGAGTCCAAAATTGCAGAAACGATTCAAGGGCCCATATAGGGTTTTAGAAAGGGTATCTGAAGTGTTGTATCAAATACAGCCAGAGGCAGGAGGTAAAGATCATGTGGTGCATTTTAATCAACTGAAACCTTATGTCCCTTCTATGGTTGCAGAGTCTGTGGGTGGCCATACGAAAGCTAAAGCTGATCAGACGATTACACCTGTCCAGACTACGAGAAGGAGAGAAAGGGGTCCAGGCTTTGGGTCTAGCTGGGTGTTTCGACGATCACGGCCACCTGATTTCCCTGTTGCTGTTGGGGACGTCTATTCCTCTGCCTCTTCTGGTGTTACGGAGGGGTTTTGATCGGTTGTTTCGTCTGCTGCTGTTGGATCACCTGCTTCACCTGTGCGGACAGCTGCCATTGAGGGCTCTCTAACATCGCAGATTTCTATGGAGGCTGAGGTGTCTCCTGCTTTGACGGAAGTTTCAGCTGCGGATAGTGGTGGCCCTTTTGGGTCTTCGGCTATAGTGCGAGAGCCTCCCTTACCTGCTGGATTTACTGTGGCTGAGGAGGCTAGCAGGAGTGATTTGTCCCCGGTTGGGGGGCAGTTGTTGACACCAGCTACTACAGAGTGGGGCCGTCCCAGACGGACACGGAAACCCCCTGTGTGGTTTAAGGATTATGAGGGAACCTGTTAAGGACTCGAGGACGAGTCCTATTTTTCAACAGGGGGAGTAGTGTAATGATTACGAGTCGACTGATTGCGTGACGTCACTGCTACGGACAAACAAGGAAGGAATGATGTCTTCAAGCACACCTGTGGATAATGAACAATTATTGGATGTTTTTAAAATGGGCGAAGGGGAAAGGTGGGGAGGCTTTTGTTTAATGATGAACTGTGAAAGGGACTGATTTGCTGTGTTTACTAGTCTGCTGTGTCCACAAAAGAAGGGGATCCGTGGCGTTCGTGGTTGGTTAGCACCACCGGCGCTGAAGAAAACCGGGGTTCCACTTATTGGCCCGGAGATAGTTATTGGGGGGGAAAAGTAGATAGCTAGGGAAATAAGTGTAGGTGGACACTGGCAGGCTGTTTGAAAAGACCTTCCCATCATTGTCGCGGAGGGGAAGGCTGAGTCCTCACAGTGACGGCAGGGTGTCGTCGGACGTGGACAGGGAAGTCCGAAATTATTTTATTCTTCCGAATGTGATTTATGTGCGTTGTCGTTGTCTTCGGCTATTAGTGATTGTCTCTTTGAATAGAGTATATTGATTGCCTGTGCTGGTTTTTACACATAGGGCATGTGATTTATGCTTGGAGTTTCTAACTACGGGTGCCGTGTATGAAATGTCTCACTATTTAATGTTTGCTGTGAATTGGAAACGTGTGCTTGAGTACTCTTTTTAAATGTGTGTTCACGGATTAATGAGCTTATATGACTGGTGCACGTGATCAAGATAGTTATTTGAGACAACGCCATATGGCTGCTATTGTGTTAATAAAGTATATTCTTTGTAATTCTAACTTGTGCGTGTGTTTGAGTGCTCCTCCCGGACCAGACCGGGTTTGAATCAAAGGTGGTGGCAGTAGGTACTAATTCGAAATAGAGAAGTTCACCAGTGGCCCCTAGTGGTGGCTGAATTTATTACAGTATATTAGATGATGGAAATTTCACTATTCTATATGTACAGTAAACTGTAGTACATGTTGTACACCTTCAGACGTGTGACTGTCAAATTTTATTTGTAACCATTTTTTTTATGTGTAGCCTACTGCATTTTTGCAGAACTGAGAAATGACTACCTAGAGATATAGGCTGCGTTCGGAACCGCATACTTCCCTACTATATAGTAGGCAAAAAGCAGTAGGCGAGCGAAAGAGTATGTTTGAATCTTAAGTATTCATAAAAGAGTAGGCGAGAATTAGTAGGCGAGTGCACTAATTCTCGCGAGATTCGGACGTACGTATACTTAATTTGCGTTCTAATATGCCTACTAACCTACTATATAGTAGGAAAAAAGAGTACGTGAAGAAAGAAGTACGTTCGAAACCTAAAAGAGTAGGCGAGAAATCCCCGGATGTCCTACTGCTTCAGCAAAGATTCTGGAGTGTTCATCGATGGATACTTTTCAATCCCAGGAGTCCACAGGAGAGCAATACGTCATCATCGAACGTGATTGAGAACCGCGACAAGGGTGTTTACAAATGTGAGTATTGCAAACCAAAACACGGTTCCTTGTGTTAAAATCATATTTGCTGACTTACTAAACTGTATATTTAGGTGCAAAGACTAGACAGTAACGTTAAAGTATATTGTGATTTTGCTGTAAAAACACGTTTTATTATGTAGAGCAAACAGTAGAGCTCCAGTAAACACACGCACGTTAACAAGGTGGATTTACGTAAACCATATACATCTTAAAGACGATAACTAAATGTATATATAACAACTGACAGGAAAATATTGTAAGAGAATTGCAGATGAGCACATCACAACATGAAACAGACATCTGTGTGAGTGATGTAGATTGTGTGTGCTTATTATGTAGAATTAACTGCTGTCAACACTGCTTTAGTTGAATGTAAATAAACACATGTACATAAACTAACTAAACATGAGATAATCTGTTTCATTTGTCCATTAGTACTGTTGATAAATTGAGGAGCATTTGTGTTGAATAAAAAGCCAGTTAACAAATCAGCAACATTTCAAAATGTGAATGCAGTATTGAATCACAGAGGTAACTGAATCATGTGTGGGTGTTACAGGGACAGACGAGACACACGTGTGTTTATCCGGTGAAGAGTGACTGATGTAGGAATGCTGCCATCAAAGGCTTTCAGTGAGTATACATTACATAAATAAATAAACCATCTTTAAAATCTTAAGTTGTAGTTTATTTTATTTATTGTAATATCAAACAGAGTTATCACAGCACTTTTGATTTGTGATTTCTGTGCATTTGCTGCAGATCTTTTGTGGTGGAGCAGGTGACGGCAGCATTTGTGGGAAGAAAGGAAGACCTGAAACAAAAATATAAAGTAAGATCATTTTGTTACTTTAATACAGAAATCAAAAAAAAAAAAAAAGTTAAAATGAATGCTTTTATATTATATTTGTGCTTCTTTGTATGATCTGAAATGTCTGCAGACTGATGTGAGCAGTGAGAAAGGAGGAATCCACAGCAGCATCCTGGAAATGGTCTGGTGCCATGGATGAGATCCTCCATCACTCCACCTGCCCTCAAGGTTGTGGGGTTCAGTGGTGTCTTCATGGTCTTTCTCATCGTCTGGCTCAACGACATCCCCATTGAGAAGAGTGAGATTGTGAAGCACAGCGCAGCAGCAGAATTGCTACAGCTGCACTGAGATGGCAATAGGATGTGGGGTTCACCGTCTGTAAATACATGATTGTTAGATCAATAAGTTTGAATAAAGCTCTGTTTCATCTGTTGTTGACTTGTATATTTATGTATTATGTATGCTTTTATTCCTTCTTTTACTCATTTATTCATGTTTTCTATTGTTGTCAATAAATAAAATATACATACTTTGTTAACTAATGCATTACTTCATTGCTTAACTGAAAATTGATGGATTCAAATCAGCTGCATTTGTCTAGTGTATATTCATGCATAGCTATGTCAAAAAAAAAAAGTTATATAATTAATTATTAGTTAGCATGTATCTGTATTATTGTGTGTAAATGTTGGGGTGGGCTAGCAATGCAGTTCATCATGGTGTTATCTTAATTTTTTAGTAGTAATACTTACATTTTTCAAATGTAAAATCAACAGTCTCCAAATGCGAGATGTTCCAGCAGCTGCCTGATGTCTCCTTTGTGCCGACAATGCAAACGTGGAGGTGTATTTTAACCATACTTGGTAGGTAGGGTTGTTGAGTTACTAATGCTATGAGGTGTTAGTGCACCTGTTGTGCTTTTCATTATTATTATTATTATTATTATTGCTGAACTTCTAATTACATACAAGATCTGGAAAATATGGTTGTATCCAACAATGGACAACTGTAATGGCAAAAAACAAAACAAATATCATGCATTCATCATGGTATGAGATTATATGCATAGAAAAAAAGAACAACATAATAAGGTTAAATATTTGAATAATTGGATGGATGAAACGACAGTTAAATTCAACAAGAAAAAAAGAAAAGAAAACAAGGAGAATTAAACCACTTAAGCCAATTTTACACATAAAATGAAGAAATTAACTACATATTAAAGAGAACGATTTCATCTTATACGTTTTCCTATAAAAATGGATCACGTTATTAATATATTTTAAAGTAAAAAAAAAAAAAAAAAAAAAAAAAAAAGCTGTTTATACTACAATCACAATAAAATGTAAAATTGTTTCTTTAACAAGACCACAAAATTAGCAAATTTTATCAACATCAAAATATTTACGCATAGATCAAACCTGCCGCTCCTATCTTTTAAATTGTTGCGCTTGTTATGAGCTCGTAGATCACATGATAACGTAAACATGGCGGATGACGTCCGAATTACATTCATACTCAACGAGATTTGGCTGTAAAGTACGTACTCTTTTAGCGCTCGTTAAGTAAGTACTTATTGAAATTAAGTACCTACTCATTGAGTATGCGGTTTCGAACGCAGCCATAGTCTTGTGTCAGGAAACTAAATAGTACTGTATACTCTAATGAAATTTAGCCAAATGTGCAGAGGATGCTGAATTTAATTTTTAATTGTATTTTTTACTGTACTGTATTGTGGTGCATACCAAGTTCATATACAGTTCTTTGTTATTTGAACTTTTCTAGTGCTTTTCATCTGCTGCAAGATTACTTTACAGTAGTAAAATGAAAATATTTTTTTTCCGGAAAGTTAATTGCTGAATTAGCAATCTGTAATTTAATTTATGTTGTATACTGTAATAGACATTGAGTTGCAAATTAATCCCTAATAAGACTTTTTTGTTAGTGTTATTGATCTCATGAGTGTTCACTGGGCAGGAAAGTCATCGTTGTATTTGAATTGTGTGTAATCATTTAAGAACACCTGTAATAACTATTGAAATGTTTAAAAGACAAATTTATGCTGGCTTGTCTTAAGACTTGTTTAAAAACATAAATAGTTTGATCAGTTACATGTTCTAGATGTTTGCTAAAGTGTTGCTAGTTGGTTGCTAGGATATTCTGGGTGGTTGCTAGGCTCTTGCTTTGCAGTTGCTGGGGTGTTGCTAGATTTTATGGTTGATTGTGTGTCATGAGTGATTACAGACATTCCCACCTCTGTTAATAACAGAAAATCAATCATTGTTTCCAAAACTAATCCAGTTTCAGTGCTTTGATATTATAATATTTCTTTCTAATGTTAGGAAATTAACATTAAATCATCGACATTAACATCTTAAACTTGCACTAAAACGTGATTTATACCATCTAAGTAGTAATTTAATAGAATGGCATGTCTTCTTTAGTGATACAAGTTCAGAAAGATTTAATGTATAACCTGTTAAAGTTTATTTATTTTTTTTTTTTACATCGTTTATTGACTTGTTGCCATGATGGACATTGAAATGTTATTTATTTTTCATTTTAAACAGTACAGATGATTACTTAATGGTAATGCAATATTTGTGAACACAACTGTGTATGTCAGACTATAAATCCACAAAAACTATGCATTGGGGGCTTTCTTTGGTGTTGCCACCCCTCATAGACCCCATGCCACCTCTTTGCCACCCTAAAAATTATTTTCTAGATCCGCCCCTGATCATGTATCACCTTCTTTAGTAAATATACACAAATATCTATTATGATCAAGGGTGTCTGTAGGATTTGAAAACATCAGGGGCTATAGGTGGGTAAAGTTTTAAAGTCAAAGTCATTAATTTGGTGCACTTTGAGATAGAGACCTGCGCGGGACGGAAGAGAAAATAGAAATAGGCTAATAATTTTGCAATGAAACAAAATAATAATAAACGTTGATTTCTCAAGTGGTCAAACAGAAAAGCATCAACCTAATACTGCTTCAGAACGTGTGTTAGCCTTTTTTTGCCTTCAGCAATGTCCAAACATTGAACATAAGTTATCCTTATTTCTCAATAAATAAAAATAGGTCAGTTTTCAATCCATCCATCCATCCATTTTCACCCGCTTATCCGGAACCGGGTCGCAGGGGCAGCAGTCTAAGCAGAGACGCCCAGACTTCCCTCTCCCCAGACACTTCCTCCAGCTCTTCCGGCGGAACACCGAGGCGTTCCCAGGCCAGCCGAGAGACATAGTCCCTCCAGCGTGTCCTGGGTCTTCCCCGGGGCCTCCTCCCGGTGGGACATGCCCGGAACACCTCCCCAGGGAGGCGTCCAGGAGGCATCCGGAACAGATGCCCGAGCCACCTCAACTGGCCTCTCTCGATGTGAAGGAGCAGCGGGTCTACTCCGAGCTCCTCCCAAGTGACCGAGCTCCTCACCCTATCTCTAAGGGAGCGCCCAGCCACCCTACGGAGAAAACTCATTTCGGCCGCTTGTATCCGGGATCTTATCCTTTCGGTCATGACCCAAAGCTCATGACCATAGGTGAGAGTAGGAACGTAGATTGACCGGTAAATCGAGAGCTTTAAATCGACAGACCGGTACAGCGACCGCATTACTGCAGAAGCTGCACCGATCCGTCTGTCGATCTCCCGCTCCATCCTTCCCTCACTCGTGAACAAGACCCCCAGATCCCTCTCCGGGGATCGCCACCTTATCGTGGTGGAGGGGTTTGAGTGTCTGCATGATCCTGGGAGCTATGTTGTCAGGGGCTATAATGCCCCTGGTAGGGTCTCCCAAGGCAAACAGGTCCTAGCTGACAGACCAGACAAAGAGCGGTCCAAAAAACCCATATGGCTGAAAAAGAACATAGGTCCGTGACGTCGCCCGGTATGGCGCAGCCGGGGCCCCACCCTGGAGCCAGGCCTGGGGTTGGGGCTCGTATGCGAGCGTCTGGTGGCCGGGCCTTACCCCACGGGGCCCGGCCGGGCTTAGCCCGAAAAAGCGACGTGGGGCCGCCCTCCCGTGGGCCCACCACCTGCGGGAGGGACCACAGGGGACCGGTGCATTGTGGGATGGGTGGCGGTCGAAGGCGGGGGCCTCGGCGACCCAATCCTCGGACGCAGAATCTGGCTATAGGAACAGTTTTCAATATTTAGCTAAATAAATAAAAATAAACTGAATAAACTAAAAAAATATAGGCCTCAGATTTCCTTTGTTTGGCTTTGTAGTTTTGTATGTTCCTTTCTTTAATAATGAACTAATATCTGTAACACTAAGTGTTCCACCTGTGTCATGCTCTTCAGACATTTTGCCTCGGTGTGGGCCTATAGCCTATATTTCCGCGCATGAACCACGCGAGAATTAGCTTCCGACCTTGGGCCTGTAAATTGTTTTTATTTTATTTTAGTCGTTCTTGCTGCTTTTGTGCAGTAGATAAATAACAGAGTATTTGTTTTTGGTAAATTAATTTTAAGATAATTCCATTTTGCAGGAGTCCCTCGAATAATTCTGTCCTCCCGCAACCCGCACATACATGAAGACCTTACCGCCCGCACCCGCATTCACCCATCAAATCTTGTCCCGCGCCGCACTCGGTGCGTTGGGTCCCGCGGGTCCGCGGTACTCCCGCGGGAGTGCAGGTCTCTACTTTGAGAGTTCAAAAATGAAAGCTCCAACCCATGTTCAGTGTGCAAACTGAACAAACTGAACAAATAAAAAAGGTTGATGACTATCTAAAAGGGTCTAGAACCACCCCTGTGTTCTTCCATGACCCATGCTACACCCCTCCAGTTTTCTGGGCCCGTTTCAAGCTTTGGGCCCTAAGCAATCTGTCCTCCTTTTCCAAACACAAATCAAGAAGCCAAATCAACAAAGGAATTTTAACTAGGCCTACACAGTATCTGCAGGATTGTTAAAACCAAATGTAAGGCTTTTTGTAACCTTTACAAGCTCACATAATGTTCATTATCAAAAACAGTAACATCTGTAAAAGTTGTAACGACCACATTTTTATATGGTGAAATTTTATTATTCTGACTGTTTTTAGTTATAAAATTTTACCCTTGGTCTTCTATACTCTTACTTCCTTACCCTTGGTAGCATACATAATTATAACTAGTAAAAACAGACACATAGCACATCAATACCATGGTATAAAAATGAACTACATGGTTTAGGTATTTGTATGAAGAACAATGGCCTTTTTTACACTAAATAAAGTATTTCATACTCTTTTTATGACTTTAAATGTCATTGTTATTTAAAAGAACACTTGTTTTTTTTTTTTTTGTTTTTAAAAAAAAAAAAAAAAAAAAAAGTTAGCAGTTTGGGGTGGGTCGTACTTTATAGGGTTGAGGATTATTATTCAATAAAAGGTGAAAAATTATCAGGATTCTTTGATGAACAGAAAGATCCGAAGATCAGATTAGTATTTAAATTGCTTTAAATTGATCACTTTTATAATGTTACAAAATATTTCTATTTCGGATAAATACTGTTCTTTTGAACTTTCCATTCATAAAAGAAGCTTTACATTTACCCATCTCATACAAAAATATGCAATATGTACATCTAGAGAGGCGGGAGCGTCAACGCAACAGAGTCCAGACATTCTACAACTCCTCCTTTTCGGACGTGTTGTAGGACGGTGTGCCACTCACGCTGCCGTACAGCTTGCCTACGATGGACTCCACGACTTCCTCCAGCTCGTTCTTCTTAGCCTGGAAGTCCTCGAGATCTGCATCCTGGTGAGACTCCAGCCATTCGATCTTCTCCTCAATGGCCTTCTTGATGGCCTCCTTGTCGTCGGACGACAGTTTGCCGCCCAGCTTCTCTTTGCCCCAGATCTGGTTCTTCATGAAATAGGCGTAGCTCTCCAGCTCATTGCGGGCGTCGATGCGCTCCTTCAGCTTCTTGTCCTCATCAGCGAAGCGCTCTGCCTCGTTCACCATGCGCTCAATATCCTCAGGCGTCAGTCGATTCTGATCATTGGTGATGGTGATCTTGTTCTTGTTGCCCGTGCCCTTGTCCTCGGCGGTGACGCGCAGGATGCCGTTGACGTCGATCTCGAAGGTGACCTCGATCTGAGGGACGCCGCGGGGAGCCGGAGGGATGCCGGTCAGGTCAAAGGTGCCCAGGAAGTTGTTATCCTTGGTCATCGAACGCTCACCTGGAAAAGAGTGAGAACGGATTCTACTCTGAAGATTAAAGGCATAATAGTTTTAAAAGTAGTCATAAAGGTTTTTGCCGCTAGAGTTCGCATTTTTAAAACAATAACAAAGGCGAAGCTTTTGGAATGCAGAAGCAGCAAACAGTTCCTAACAACCAATAGCTCCAGCAACACATGCTTGCTGCGTTAACAAATGCCACGACTCACAGAATCATGGTGCAACACTGAGCAGATCTAACTTTAATGCCGCAGTCAACACTTTTCATTTTATTCGCGACAGGCGTAATGGATTTAGTTTAACTGCACAGCTGCATTTTTGTCCACGTGTGTTGCCATTGTTTCTATAAGCAGAAACCAAGGATAGTGCGTATACTGCATCATAGATAGGCAACAAGGACCAGGGATGAGCATTTACAAATCCTTGGGATAGCGTACCAACCAAAGTTTTTGAACAGTAAGATTTTTAATGTTTTTAAAGCAGTCTCTTCTGCTCACCAAGCCTGCATTTATTTGATCCAAAATGCAGCAAAAGCAGTAATAGTGTGAAATATTTTTACTGCTTAAAATAAATGCTTTCTATTTGAATATATTTTAAAATGTAATTTATTCCTGTGATCAAGCTGAATTTTCAGCATCATTCTGTCACGTTTGGTGTACGGGGGAAAAAAGAGGTCAGGGTCCAAATGCAGGAAAGGATAATTTTAATGAAACAAAACACAAAAGAACGTAAACCAGAAGGCCAACACGGCACAACACAAACTGGAAACAAGGATCAAAAATCAAAACCGAACCGAACACACACGAGGACAAAAGACAATGCAGACCTGAACAGGAGTGAGAAGTGAGAGTTCTTATACAATAGTCCAGAGTGTGAACAGCTGTGAGCATAATCAGTGCAAATGACAAGACAGACGTGAACAATCAGGGGAGTGCAGTGCAAGGGGAACAGCGACCTCGAGAGGCTGAGGGAAGACCCACAGCCCCGATCATGACAGTACCCCCTCCCTACGGAACGGCTTCCAGACGTTCCCAAAGTCTGGAGGGAGGAGGCACGGAGGAAGGCAACTCAGGGGGAGGGACGGCGGGCCAGGCCCGTGCAGCGCAGTCACCGCCGCGTCAGGAACAGAGAGAGCGGTCACCGCCGCGTCCGGAACAGAAGGCACGGTGAGGGCCGCGTCAGGAACAGCGAGCGCAGCCGCCTCCGCGTCAGGAACGGAGATAGCGGTCACCGCCGCGTCAGGAACAGAGAGAGCGGTCACCGCCGCGTCAGGAACAGAGATAGCGGTCACCGCCGCGTCAGGAACAGAGAGAGCGGTCACCGCCGCGTCTGGAACAGAGAGAGCGGTCACCGCCGCGTCTGGAACAGAGAGAGCGGTCACCGCCGCGTCCGGAACAGAGAGCGCGGTCACCGCCGCGTCAGGAACAGAGAGAGCGGTCACCGCCGCGTCCGGAACAGAGAGCGCGGTCACCGCCGCGTCAGGAACAGAGAGAGCGGTCGCCGCCGCGTCCGGAACAGAGAGCGCGGTCGCCGCCGCGTCCGGACAGGAGATAGCGGTCGCCGCCGCGTCCGGAACAGAGAGCGCGGTCACCGCCGCGTCCGGAACAGAGAGAGCGGTCACCGCCGCGTCCGGAACAGAGAGAGCGGTCACCGCCGCGTCAGGAACAGAGAGCACGGTCACCGCCGCGTCAGGAACAGAGAGAGCGGTCGCCGCCGCGTCCGGACAGGAGATAGCGGTCGCCGCCGCGTCCGGAACAGAGAGCGCGGTCACCGCCGCGTCAGGAACAGAGAGAGCGGTCGCCGCCGCCTGCCCGAGGAAGAGCGTCTCCGCCCCCGCCAGAAAGCAGGGCCGCATCTGCGCAGCCTCGGCCCTACAGGCGTCCATCCCCGCCAGACAGGCGTAGATGAGCTCGAAACGGGCGGCCGACGCCGCCTCAAAGGACATTCCCGCCGTGTCGGGAACAGAGCGGGTGGTCGCCGCCCCCAAACGCGCGTCCGCCGTCGCCAAACGGGGAAGCTTCGCCTCCCCGAAAAAAATCTTCCCCGCTGGACCCATCTTTGAGGTCTGCATTCTGTCACGTTTGGTGTACGGGGGAAAAAGAGGTCAGGGTCCAAATGCAGGAAGGGATAATTTTAATGAAACAAAACACAAAAGAACGTAAACCAGAAGGCCAACACGGCACAACACAAACTGGAAACAAGGATCAAAAATCAAAACCGAACCGAAAACACACGAGGACAAAAGACAATGCAGACCTGAACAGGAGTGAGAAGTGAGAGTTCTTATACAATAGTCCAGAGTGTGAACAGCTGTGAGCATAATCAGTGCAAATGACAAGACAGACGTGAACAATCAGGGGAGTGCAGTGCAAGGGGAACAGCGACCTCGAGAGGCTGAGGGAAGACCCACAGCCCCGATCATGACACATTACTCCAGTCTTAAGTGTCACATGATCCTTCAGAAATCATTCTAATATGCTGATTTGCTGCTCAACAAACATATTATTATTATTATTATTATTATTATTATTATCATAATAATCAATATTTAAAACATTTGAGTATGTTTTTATTAATATATTAATACTTAATAAATAAATTAATACTTTTGTTTAGCAAGGATGCTTTAAACTGATCAAAAGATGATAAAGACATTTATAATGATACAAAAGATTTCTGTTTCATATAAATGCTGTTCTTCTGTACTTTCTATTCATCAAGGAAAACTGAAAATATTCTACTCAGCTGTTTTCAACATAATAATAATAATAATAATAATAATAATAATAAATATTTTTGAGCAGCAAATCAGAATATTAGAATGATTTCTTAATGTTCATGTGACTGGAGTAATGATGCTAAAAAAATCAGATTTGAAATCACAGGAATACATTTAAAATATATTCAAATAGAAAGCAGTTATTTTAAATAGTAAAAATATTTTACAAATGTAGTTTTGCTGTATTTTGGATCAAATAAACCAGGTTTGGTGAGCAGATGAGAAATTTTGACTTGTAGTGTAAGTACACAACTGCATGAAATATATCACACTATGCACGTGGTTTTTGGATGTTACCATAAAACATACAAATTGTACCTTTAAAGACAAATTTTAAAATGTGAAAACTATGGGGGAAAAAAACTTCTTGAAATTTTTTTTTTAAAGCTGCAGTCCGTAAGTTTTGCCTCCTTGTCGCCATCTCTGTTTGAAACCTGCAATTGCAATTATTTGTTTTATTTGTTGTTACTATTTTAATTATTCCAGCTGCTGTGAGGAAAGGCTAATAATGATCCGCCACCTGCGGCATCCTCACATGCCATACAGCCTACTAGCCAGGACTCTTTCTTTACGTTTACAAACATAAATGACGCAAATGCGAATGGTGGCATGCTTGTATTTCCCACGGAAACATACCAGTACCACTCAAATTAGAAAACATTATTTAAAGATTACCATTTTGAATTGGGCTAGGGTAAGGAGATAGTTGCATCAATAATGATTTTGGGTTAGGGTTAGGTTTTATCCCCCCAAAAAATTTTTCTTTGTTTTACCTTCAAAATCTAAAATAAAACCAATAAAACTTTTTTTCAAATAAACTAACTGAATAAAAATGGGGCCATAGATGTAATCAAACAAGATGAAGTAAACCAAGTCAGTTTTGACTCAAAAAAAAAAAAAAAAAAAAAGCATCGCTCACCCTCATAAACCCTGATGGCCACGACTTGCTGGTTGTCAGTAGTGGTGGTGAAGGTCTGGGATTTCCTAATGGGCACGGGGGTGTTCCTGGGAATGAGTTTGGTCATCACTTCTCCGACCGTCTCAATGCCCAGGGTCAAAGGGCAAACATCTAGAACCACCAGGTCACCTGTTCAACACATTTCAGCCATTAAGCATCTTACAGGAGACTTGGCATGATTATACAGCCCAGCCCTAGATGTGTCCATCATCAGAGGTTGCAGACGAACTCACCGGTGTCCTCTTCCCCTGACAGTACTCCGGCCTGGACGGCGGCTCCGTAAGCCACAGCTTCGTCGGGGTTGATTCCTTTGGACGGCTCCTTGCCGTTAAAGAACTCCTTCACCAGCTGCTGGATCTTGGGAATACGAGTGGAGCCGCCAACCAGGACAATCTCGTCGATGTCAGACTTTGTCAGGTAAGAATCTTCCAGAACCTTCTGCACTGGTTTCAGGGTGGAGCGGAACAAGTCCTGTGAGGAGAAAAGCACAAAACATTGTTTTGTTTTTTTTCCCCATGCTTTTAACAAATACAGGCACAATTACGGTTATTTTTATATTTTTAATAAACTACTAGTATTTATCAATATTTTTAATGGTTTTCATTTTTATTGAAAAGTTTTAGCAATCTACTGTGAGTTATTTGTTATTTTAAAAGGAAAGGACATAACATGGTCAGGTGCAGTGTTATTTTAGCACTGGGTAAAATATGGACATTCCCAGCAATTGGGATGTTTTGACCCAGCTGTTGGGTCACTACTCAGAAGGTTGGGTTAAATATTTAACCCAACAGCTGGGTCAAAACAACCCAGTCACTGGGTATGTCCATATTTTACCCAGCGCTAGGTTGTTTTTAGAGTGAAGGTTTTGTTGATAAAGCGGAGCTTCTCTTACAATGTTGAGTTCCTCAAACTTGGCGCGGGTCAGCGTCTCTGAGAAGTCTTCACCCCTGAAGAAGTACTCGATCTCAATGCGGGCCTGATGCTGTGTGGACAGTGTTCTCTTTGCCTTCTCCACCTCACGACGCAGCTTCTGCATGGCGCAGTTGTTCTTGCGCACGTCCATTCCGGTTTTACTCTTGTAGAGTTTGATGAAGTACTCCATGACGCGCTGATCGAAGTCTTCACCACCGAGGTGAGTGTCTCCGTTGGTGCCCTTTACCTCAAAGACGCCGTTATAAATGGTCAGCAGGGAAACATCAAAGGTGCCGCCGCCGAGATCAAACACCAGGATGTTCTTCTCACCGTCCTTCTTGTCCAGACCGTAAGCGATGGCGGCGGCGGTTCTGTGGAGGACAGCAAGATGTCCATCAGCATTATTAACCAAAAATATTATATATAATATTTTATTTTATTTTAAGTAGCAATACATACATTAATAACGTTATCTGAAATAAAATGTTTTTCACAAAATCTTACACTTATTTTATTTCAGTTAGTTTAAGTTAGTAAAGATACTTTCCTCAGTACTTGAGTGAGCTTTTATAGCATTACAGTCCTTCATGTCCACTGCATTCGGTCACCGATGAAGATATGGTTTCTTGCCACTGTTGCCTTTGGCTTGCTTAATTAAGGGGACTTAATTTGTAACAATATTGTGGGGTTGATTGCACAGATACTATTTGAAGAGAACTGAACTGAGCTGGACCATGACATCATTGTATCAATAATAAACTGACTTGACCTGGGTTAATATCACCATAGACTCTATAGCATAGAGTGCCTTTCAACCCTCAGAATACTCAAGTTTTGGTTTTAATTTCCCATTCCCTTTATGCAGGGGTGGACTGGGACAAAATTTCAGGCCGGGAAATCTCACACTCATCCAGGCCATCCCATACACCCACACCAAATTTTGAAACCACGGACAACAATATTTTTTTGTATGGCCATCATCATCATTACATAAAAAAAGTTAAAATCGGCTGAGGCCGTGGTACAAAATAATTAAAGGTTATCTCCTGAATTTCCAATTTTCTTTTTAGTCTATTCATTTTCCCTGACATCTCTCTGTCTTTCATGTGTGTATTTATTTCACTACTTTTCCTATCATTTTTTCATCAACACATCTCCACCTTGTTGCACAACAACCACCTCATTGTAATTTGTCTGCACACAGTATAGGCCTACATTTATTTTAGAGAAAAATTAAGTGTTACATTAGGACCATGTGTTATTGTTTTAGCTTGTACTACAATAATAGCTCTTGAATATATCTTTATAGAAAAATCTTAAAACGGAACATGTTTTTGCATTATCATGGGTCATGTTTATTTTTAGTAAAACCACGGTTAATTTTCGTAAGGATTTTGTGTTGTCTGCCTGATCACTCTAAACCTGTTTTAAACGATGTGAATATTTGTCGGCTAAATTCGTACTCGCAATTGTAATTTATGTCCTTTTGTTATTTTTGCAGTAATTGACTGCTGCTAACATTTGCTAACAATTTAATTCTAAACTACAATAATCCACTTACAGATGTAACTGACCTGCACTTTAAGTCCTGAACAGGACAGTTTTTTTTTTCTCTCTGCTCCACCTGGGCGCTTCCACTTATGGCGTTATTTTAATGACAAATGTCGAGAGCGCATTATTGTAGCGCGAAAGTAGATTAATACAATGCGCGAGCGCGAATCTCTCTGCTCGCACGCCGATTTTCTTTGCTCTAGCACAAAACCGGACACGCGCTCTCAGATTTAAGCTGCTCTCCCTAAGAGTGATTGCGCGCACTTAAAACGTGTCTCTCCTCTCTCTCAAATGTGTGTGTGCGCGCTCAAACTGTGTCCTGTGCACTCGTAAATCTCTCCGTGCTCATGCGCTAGAAAATAATTATTTTAAACGTCGTCAAAAGTTATCAACCAAACAGATTTTTCTACGACTGAGAGATAAAAACTCTATATGAGATCTTATTCAGGGTCAGAACACCTATTTCCTAAATACGTAAGAGGTGGAGACCAAATATAATCATATTTGTCATAACATCACTGCATTATATTCTATAGGTAGATTTAATGCATTTGCAGACAATGCAATTACCTTCAACTGTCATATAACTGTATATTCACTGTTTTAGAGAAGAGTTTAGTGGGTTTTCATGAAAAAAAAAAAAAAATTAGAACTGAAAACAAACGCTGGATAAAAAAATATATCAATAAATGTCCAAAGAGTGATTCTCTGAGAGCATTTATTGTGTTATGATGATATCTTTCATAATTTATATCTATTTTTGCATTTGATGTTGATATAGCAATTGTTATTATTGCCAGCATACCAACTGAGAATGAGATTTTTAGATAAATTACTCAGAGGTTACAGAGGTAATTTATATATAGCATCATCAAAGCACCCAATTTCTAATGATCATTCGATTAACATTGCTAAATATTATTAAACTAGAAATGAATTAAAGATTCAGAAGCCTGGCCGACCCATTCAGAAGATTGGCACACTCTGGCTCCACACTACATAGCCTAACAGCCAACCACAAAATTGGAGCGATATTCAGTTGAGCTAGATTTTGATTTGTCTTTTTTTCCCTTACTGGTCGCACCCCGAAACATTTTAATATTGTGTATAGTTTTCGCACTATCAATACGTAGGGTATGGAAATCGCTTTTGCGCTGTTTACTTTCACGTTTGCTTTCGTGATTAACGCGCACTCTGTGTAAAGGATGTTTGTCATTGAGCACAAGACTGAGCAACAAATCCTCCAGCATGGTCTGTCAGTCATCTCCCCTTACCTTTTTTTTTTTTTTTTTTTTTTTTTTTTTTATTAAGCTTGTCAATGAGCAATTTAGGTTTTTAGCCCCCTTAGCCTACCCCCAAATCTACCCATTTTATAGCTAATACAAAATTATATAAAACGGAACTGACCAAAATATGCAGGGAAATTACAATTTTAGTAACAATATAACATAAAATATATTTATAGTCGCTAATCCCCTAATAAAATCGCTTAATTTTGTGTGTTTTGGTGTATTGTATGGTTCTATTGTTAGTCACAGCATGTCGGAGAAAACAACTTTTTTGTCCCACCACGGAAAACAAAGTAGGGGAGCGCTGGGCACAACCTAACACTTTTTGGATCTCTCAGTTTGTGTAAATCCACGTGGTTTTCAGAGTATAATTTTTTATCCACGTTATTTTCACACTTGTCTCGTACAAATATGTAGCTTTGTTTCATAATTACAGTATGTACGTTTTTCGTTATTTACCTCAAAAGAAAGGAAGTGAAAAGTGACAACATGCCCCATATGTGGGGTACATTGTAACATGTGAGGGGTGCGTTGTAACATGACCATATGACAGCTTAAAATGCTATCTGATCGAATGAAAAAAAAATACACGACAAACTAAAATATTTTAGCAATAAAACAAAATAATTAACTTTTTCAAATAAAATAATGGCTTTTTTAAAGAATGAAAAAAAAAAGTCAAATTTTTGAGGTTCACACTGAACACATCGCAACCATGCGTGGGACGGCCCTGATCGCAACACACAGCTATACAGTATAGTTGAAAACAATGTGCGCAAAAAAGATGAAACACATTCAGAAAAACACTCCCCTCCCTCCAAACACAGCTCTCATAGAACACAAGACACATAAGGAGCCAAATGCTTTACATTTCTTGAAATAATAATTTCTGAACATTAAACATCGATTGTCAGTCTTTATTCGCCTGTTTCTTGTGGTTTCTTTTTAAAATCCATAAAAGTAAATAGTGAAAATTACATGGCTAATGTCATAGAATAGCATATATAGTGGGGCAGATTGTAACGCGGTGTTACAACGTTCCCCATCAGCGCGACTGGAATATAAAACTGGTTCGTGTCTTCTGCTGGTTTGCTAAAGAACTCACTTTAGCCAGAAATGTACTTTTACTATGGTAAAGTAAATATTCAGCGATATCTTCAAAAGGCTTTTGAATTTGGCGCACTTTTTACTCTGTTTAGTGTTGCTATGGCAACTAGTAAACGTCGTAAATTTGGTTACGCTAGCGTGTGGAAATATTTAAACCACGCCTGTTACAACTAACCCCGCGTCAGGTTGTGCCCCGCGCACCCCTAAATATTACATGAATGGTTAAACGATTGCAGAAATGTTATTTGTTTTAAGGGTTTAAAGTGTAGTCTTGTTTAAATCATGCATCTTGGAAACGAGCTGGCAGCAGAAATCACACAGAACAGAGCAAAATGTTATCATTTCATATTGAGTAAACGATTAAACAATTTAAGAATGAAACAGAAAACATAAGGCCATTGATATGACAACTAAAAACAACAATAATAATGAAATTAATACCGCAATTTTAATATTCATATATGGATTCGTTTTTAGGTGTCGTCAACGTCAGTATTTTACGTTTCAATACTGTAAATACGTAAGTATTGTACGTTTTAGTGTCCGAAAACGTAAGTAAATCTATCTTTTATAGAACCACTTTTTACGTAAAACACATACGAATTATCATGAGATCACGTTGGTGTAGCAGATGCTCTCAGTTTAGAATTTTAGTGTATGTTTTCCGACTCAACTAAATGATTTTTATTTCCATAAAAATGCTAAACGTCAGTGTAGGTGGTCAAGTAATGTAACCATCAGTGAATGACCATACACAACACCAACTACCCCAGGTGAAAAAAAGGTGCATTTTCATAATGCAGTAATACTATTTTCACACACTAATTTTGTACTTAATATACTAAAAATGATTCTTGAGTAAGATAATCTTAAGAACATCTATAGTGTACTCAGCTGTGCTATTTTGAGGACCTATAAACTAAAATTTTCTTTTAACACACTATGCATTAAAATAATATATGTATTTACCACTACACCCGGCAGCTCATAATTGTGCCCCCCTATGAAAACGAAATGCCCCCCAAAACGACCCATTTTACAAAAAAGCAGAAGTAATTTGATACTCACGGCTCATTGATGATCCTTATGATGTTCAGGCCCGCGATGGTTCCTGCATCTTTGGTGGCCTGGCGCTGAGCATCACTGAAATAAGCGGGCACAGTGACCACAGCATGTGTGACCTTTAGAAGAGCAGAAATGGATCAGATGTTGAGTTTTACTGCAATGCAAAAGAAAATAGATGTTTTCTTTCTACTGGAGTCAAAGCTTTACCTTCTTTCCCAGGTAAGCCTCCGCAGTCTCCTTCATTTTAGTCAGAACCATAGCAGAGATTTCCTCAGGGGTAAAAGTCTTCAGCCGGTTTGAGCCGATGTTCAGCTGGATGTGAGGCTTGTTGTTCTTCTCAATAACCTGGAAGAGATGCAGCAGGTGTTGAGTATTCTTCATTGAAGTCAAAGGCTTTTATAGTTCAAATACAGTTCAAACACAAGCTGTCAGACGTGTGTACCCTAAAAGGCAGGTATTTAATGTCCTGCTGCACAGACGAGTCGCCCCATGTGCGGCCGATCAACCTCTTGGTGTCAAAGACGGTGTTCTCGGGGTTGGAGGTCAGCTGGTTCTTCGCAGCATCTCCGATGAGACGCTCACCTTCAGCGGTGAAGGCCACGTATGATGGAGTGATGCGGTTTCCCTGGTCATTGGCGATGATCTCAACACGGCCGTTCTCAAACACTCCAACGCTGGAACATAAATAAAATAGTACAAACTCATTTGTTATTTATAAATAATACAGAATTGTTTTAATGCTGAGCATTACTAGGAAAAAAATATATACACATTAATAAACAATAAATGAACAACATAAATACAAAAAGTTTTTTTTATGTATATATGTATATTTAAATGTATAATATATTTAAAATATATAATTAAATAAATAATGTAAATAAAAACTATACTATATATACAAAAACAATATACAAACACACACACACTTTAATGATCCTGTGAACCCTGTATCTGAATCCAAACTCATTCTCACCATGAGTAGGTCGTCCCAAGGTCTATTCCAATCACTGTCCCAACAATTTCTTTCCTGTAACGTTCCTCCTTGTAAAAATGTTCTTCCTTGTTACTTTCCTTCTTGTTGTCCTTTGAGAAAAACCACCAGCAGAAACTACCGGCCACCAGCAGGAACACATAAAGCAATTGCATTTTGATGTTTCACTGATTCCTGTAAAGAGTACTTTAAAAATAAAGGTCACAGGTCAGGGCATCTGATGAATGTCTATTTGACATTTGATAGGAAACGTCCTATAGACATATTGCAGATGTACAAACACTCTAAAAAATACCTTTTGCAGATGTAAATACAGGCAAATAGATGTCTCTGTGATGTACGTGTGCTATCAGGCTAATAGTCTCTTATTGGCCTGTTTAGACAAGCTTTTTGCATAAAACAAACAAAATCAAATAAAATCAATACAACCCTGCAAATCAGTAAAAGAATACATTTTATACAGACACTTAACATTTAATTGCATTTGATAATGTGAACTGCATTCAATATATTAATACAAAACATTTGGTTTAGCATGTTTTGGTTTGAGTTTTCATTGCATTTACACAATTTTAACGAGCAGGGGTCACCAGTGTTTGGTGCAATACTATCAACTATCAACAAATTAAAATGATAGACAATAACAACAAAATAAATAAAATAAAATAAATTATTTTATATAGATTCAAACTAAATTTGAATTTATTACTGAAGTTATCCTTAACTCTATTGTTTGTCTAGCTAATTAAAGAAATGCTCTTATTCTATCCCCATGACCCTATCGCCCACCGCTTTCAACTGATGGTTGCGAATTCAAAGTCATCCTTCAAACAAAATGATTAGAAATATGTTTAACAACATTTCTAATCATATAGTAGTTTACAGAAACTCAAAAGTGCAATATATCCATCCAGTGAATATTTACGACTTAAATTTGGATTTGGTTCCAATAAATGTTTATTTGGTGATGATATTGAAACCACAAATGCTTTATGGCAGGGGTGGGGAACCTTGATCCTGGAGGGCCGGTGTCCCTGCAGAGTTTAGCTCCAACCCTAATCAAACACACCTGAACAAGCTAGGTCTTCAGGATACAGGTTGCATTTTTGTTTTTTGTTTTTTTTTAGGGTTGGAGCTAAACTCTGAGACACCGGCCCTCCAGGATCAAGGTTCCCCACCCCTGTTTTATGGTCTGATATTTATTGTGAAGGACTTTATTTATGGACTTGTTATAAAACAAAAACAATGATGACTTCCTGGTTGACAACATCTGTGTGCTGGAAAAAATTCATATACAAATCTGAGAACTTAAAAGTGAAACCAATGATTTTTGTATTTTATAGTGAATTAATTTCCATTACAAAAGCCCTCAAAGTGATGGGAAAAAAAAAAAAACTACAATAAATCTTTTGTCCTTTATAGAAGAATATGATTTACAGGAAAAACTCTAGACCCTTTATAATGTTTTTTCTTTCATGTACCTGTTAAGTATATTCTAATACAAAATGCACTGATATTGCCATGTTGTTTTTATATGCCCAGTTGCTTAATTTAAAAAATGTATACAAACAAACAAAAAACTAGAATTTGGAAGTAGTTGTGCAAGTAGTCCATCGGTTCAGTTGATTATAGAGATAATTCTTACCTGATAACTGTATAAGCACTTGCCTAAAGTGTGTGTGTGCTTTCTGTCTCTCTCCTCCCTGTGACTGTCGTGTTTTCTCTGAGTCTCAACTGTGTTTTATGTCGCTGTGCTCACCTAAAATTCTCAGTTCCATGCACATGTCTGGGAAACTCATTAATATTCATATATGCTCCGCCCACTGAAACTGGGAGTCTTAGAAACCCGAAAATCTAACACCGGCCAGCCATCGCTCCGCACCGAGAAGAAAACAATGTTATAGAATGAAAGAATGTTTTGTAACATTTGGGTAATTGGGACACAAGGTTTGGGTGATTGGGACAGCACATTTTTTCATTGATTTAGGGTATTGTAAGAACATTTACTGTATTGCACAAGTTAGGTTATACTTTAATGTAATTTTATACGCAATATTTTCTTTTCTGTTCATCATTATTAAGTGCCCATGTTTATTTCTGTTCAACTTTATTTCTCAGTTCATGAATCTATCCAAAATTCACACAATACAACACATGTAACTGAGGTAAAAGAAGGCCTGAAGTCCAAAAGTCATTGAAAACACTTAAAAATCAAATAGACAAGAAAAAATAAAAGAATAAAAAATCTAAGGTTTAGAGAAAAAAAAATGACGGGTGGCCCCATCACCAATTAACAAAACCTGCACAAACCTTTAACGGAAACATGAATATGGTTTATTACTGCTGTTTATTAAAAAAAAAAAAAATAAATAAAAAATAAAAATTAAAAATAAATAAATAAATAAATGGTGCTTCTATTTTCAAAATGAATATATTTCAGAATTTTTATTTTGGCAAAAATCTAGCTAATTCATGAATATTTTTGTGGTTGATTAGGGCTTGCACAAATAAAAAGAACTGAAACCACTGATTTAGGGCATAAAGAGCATATACAATGGTTCTCCATTACAGGGTCAATAATTTTCTTAATTAGCAAAGATTTAAGCACTGTCCCAATCACCCAGAATTATGCTGACAAAATAAAAATAACCTAATTCGGAAAATAAAAACATGATATTAACATTTTTTACTGCTTTTGTAGTGCATCATGTTTATGTTTCCATCAAAACTTTTAAATTATATAGTAGCTATGACAATTTTAGCACCTTATTATGAAAACTAGCAAAAGCTTATGTCATTTTCTTCCATTAATTTTCAAGATGTCACACCAATGAGGGCATCCCATTTTAATTATGTGGTCTTACACCTAGGACTCAGCAAATAATAATAATAATAATAATAATAATAATAATAATAATAATAATAATAATAATAATAATGATAATAATTTATAGTTATACTGTCCCATTTCTTATTTTACATGTCCCAATCACCCTTTATTCACCCTATCAGAATCTGGCTAAAAATAATCAAATTATAGTAAGAGAAGTCTGGGGCCCACTAACAAACCAAGAGTTCAATAAATGATTTTACTAAATTGCACCCTATTGAGATTCTCTCTGCAGACTGAAATAGGGATGGAGAAGTGAAGCTTTCTAAGCTTTCTCTTAATAGTTTTGGGAAAAGATTCGAAGCATCAGGAGTGGAAAACAGTGCCATCTGGTAGCAGGTCAAAATTATAGCAGCCAGAAACCCTATTAAAGAAAAACCCGACAACGCTAAAATTAAATGTAGTAGTAGTAGTATAGGCCTAACAACAACAATAATAATAGGCTAATAATAATAATACCAACAGAGTTGCTTTAGGCAAGTAGCCCAAATGGTGCTTTAATTATTTTATGGGTTTTATACGCCATAATAATATATAACAACGTAATATTTAAATAAGTTAGTAAACTGACTTGAACTTTCATAAACCCGTAGATCAATGTCTTAATAAAACATTCCCACACACAAAGCATTTAAAGTAAAGCATTCACGTGACTGAAAAGAAAACGAGCTTTCGCTTTGAAGTTTCGGTATCGTGTATCACCACTAGAGCAAAGTTTTGCTTGCGAGTACGGCACAAAACCACAAACAATTAATTATACTCTCTCACACGCATAATCACAATTCAAACAATAAAATAAAAATAAATTGCACGCCCACCTTATAAATACTTACTGCACAAACCAAAACGTGTCTGACTGAAAATAAAAACTGTCTGCATGCAAACAAATGATTTCAGTTTGTTTTTCTGACATGGCTTAAGTGTTACGAACGGTAGAACTAGGTGAGGTGAACTTATACCATCACGACATTGGAAATTAGTGTGCATCAGGATTTTTATTTATTTATTTATTTTTACAAGAAAATATTCTCACGGACAATCCCAGCAGGTAAGCGTGGGAAAATGTGTCTTGTTCAAGGTAGGCTAAAAAAATTAGATACATTTGGAATCTTTTAATAACTTAACATTTCTTACGACTTCAAAATAAAGATAGGGCACTGAAGTTATGCTAGAACACTTACCTGATCAGACACCCGATCCTTCAGATGCCAGTGAATGGATAAAATGATCTTCAAACAAAGTCCAATAATTGAGAGTGCATCTCTAGTCTAGGGACTAAAATAGTCCTTTAAAAAAAACTTTAGGATGACACTAACACTGTTTCAGTTTTTAAAAAAACCTTCATTATCAGATGACTACATCCAAAAAAATAAAAATTAAATAAAATAAAAATAAATAAAAAATCTCTTCAATGCGTTTCAGCTCATGCATTCCTCAGGGAGAGTAAACAATAAACTCTACACAATGATACCAGTTTCATTCCTTAAGTCAGCTGATTAGTAGATAATTGTCATGTGACCAACAACTCTCTATAGTATTAAACATTCACAAAACAGCACATTTTCACACTCAGAAAATCTTCAATTTTTCATGCTCAAGAAACGCCACTTCAAATATAAAAATAAAACTACTCATTAAGTCCTGGACACATATTAGCCTTTAATTTATAAATCCAAAATGTTTCTCTTTGGTAAATTTAAGTTCTCTCTTTCGCTTTCTAATAGTAGCCTAATATTAACATGATCAATACCTCGTATTCTAAGGACTGAATTATTACTTTTATGCATTAATTTAAAGTGTTTTGCCATTCTTCATTACTCCCGCTGATAGTCTATCTGCGTTCAGCCAATCGATCCAGTCATCGTCTTTTTGTTCTCACAATATAAAACACCTTACATTGAGATCAATCTAATCTATAAATAACATGTTTAATAGACTAGATCTTATTTGTATGTTAATCTAAGAATGTTTTACCTTGTATAACACTGAACAGTGATCACATTTAAAACATCTCTTTTGTTTTGGTTTGTTCCCTACCAAGAACTTTCACAAAGATGTGGTAAATAGCTATGTACTAATTTATTTATAAGGTTTTACTTTTTCTGAAACTAATCATTGGAAGATCTGGAAATGTCTTTCTCAACAATTCATTACTTTGTAAGATACCAAAAATAAAAATTTAAAATAGTTAAATGTCCATTTTGTTAGATTCAATTAAAACTCAGATGGTGGTAACTCAGTTTCAGGCCAGCTTTTCATAAAATATTCCAAAGCAAACAATGCATTCTCATGACCAATATTTGCATATAAAGACTAAACATCCATGGTCACCAATATTACTCAACTTTTGAATCTTTTTCAATACATCAGTAGTGTCTTGAATATATGCTGGTAATGAAAGTAAAAATGGTTTGATAAAATAGTCAATATATTTGGAAACAGGTTCTGTTAAACTAACATCCCCTCTGATCACACTGGTCTACCAGGAGGGTTTTCTAAATTCTTATGGATTTTAGGGAGCGTATAGAAGGAATCCAAATGAAGATTTTCATTAAATAAAACATGAAATTTTGTGAATCTTTCTCATTAAGGGGCATGAATGTGCATGCAAAGTTTCAACACACATGTGTTTTGGTTTCCATTTTCCAAAGAAAAAGAAAAAAAAAAAAAAAAAAAAAAATTTCTAAAAACACTAAAGAGTCAGGAAACAACAGAAAACCTTTACTGTAGCTTGTCAAACACTATAATATGCAATACATGCAAAATTAAGAGTCAAAGTTAATTTGAAATTGAGACTTGCCTTTTGATTTCTCCAAAGGTGATTTTGATTGTTAGGTTTTTTTTTTTTTTTTGGTGCTAGGGTACTAGATTGTTGTTTTGAAAATAAGTGTGAGAAACTTGTTTACCCTTGCAGGGTTTGAGAAACAAACGTAGCAAAAGGCACAGTACAGACAGGAATAAATACTTTTAAGTACAAAGAACTTTGCAAAGTAGTAGTCATGACCAAAAAAAAATCATGCTAGAAACATGCTAGCAACTTGCTAATCACGTTAGAAACATGCTAGCAACTTTGCTAATAATGCTAGAAACATGCTAACAACTTTGCTAATAATGCTAGAAACATGCTAGCAACTTGCTAATTATGTTATCTATCTATCTATCTATCTATCTATCTATCTATCATCTATCTATCTTTCTATCTATCTATCTATGACAGACTATTGCTTTCAAAACATTCAAACTTTAACTTTTTAAAACTACTTTAACTATTTCAGACTGAAAACCATTAAACTTAAAAAAAATGTAAACTTTTAAAACTTCTTAAACTTCTTAAACTTTTTAAACTTTTCAAACTTTTTAAAACTTTCTGTTCCGGCTTTCTCAAGCCAACTTAAAGTTTGTCTTGACAAACTTTTTTATCTAGTTTCCACCTGTTGTCTATTCCATTTGCACAACAGCATGTAAAATTGATTGTCAATCAGTGTTGCTTCCTAAGTGGGCAGTTTGATTTCACAGAAGTGTGATTGACTTGGAGTTACATTGTGTTGTTTAAGTGTTCCCTTTATTTTTTTGAGCAGTGTATGTTGGTCAAATAGGCCCCATAACGCAATATGAAAAAAAAATTATTGTGTTTCTCACAAACTTTTTAGTCTCTGACAGGCTACAATAGAGTTTTTTCAGTTTTTAGTTGAATCTTTGGTATTTTCCATAGTGTTGATTTTTTATACATTTCATTTTTTTTTTTTTTTTTGGTTTGGCAATTGCATGGAAACCAACATGGCTCAATTTGACCCACCACACAGAAGTTATACACAGTTTTGAACAGGAGGGTTAATCTAATCATCTTTAATAATGACAAAATCAAAGAATAAAGC